>APFE030159605.1:300857-422802 GCA_000404065.3 Pinus taeda
CTGAGCCAAATCTGCTGCTACAGAAATCTCTTGCTGAAATCTCCTTCTCTTGCTGCTGAAATCTCTTTCTCCCGCTGTTGAAATCTCCCTTGCTCAATGCTCAAAACACCAGCTACTGAAACAACTGCCAATCTCCAAGAGAAACTCCTTGCTGAATAGTGTGATGAGAGAATGAGAGGCACTGCTATTTTATAGCTTTAGAAATGGTTTCTAGAAGTCATTAAAAACCCTAAAACTAATTAAAAATTAATTAGCAAAAAAAAAAATTTAAAAAACAAGTGTTAATTTGCTGGAAACGGGGCCCGTACGGCGTGGAAACGCATTTCCTTACGTACGGGCGCGTTTCCATTTCGGGAAACGCGCCCGTACGTACGGAAACGCGTTTCCACGCCGTACGGTACGGGGAAACTCGTTTCCGTTTCGTTTCCCCAGGGAAACGACCCCTAGACCCACGTTTCTTGCAACTTAGCTCTTGTCTCAATATAGAGATCAATTAAGTGCTTTAAGAGCGAGTTAAAATATTGTAAGATTATGATCTTAGATATGATGCTCACTTGCAAAATGATAAGATAGTGCTCTTATTACAACAAGTAAACTCACAAGAAATGATAATCCCACTATGACAATGAAAAGAAAAGTAGCTACTTATCCAATAGCCAATTACTTTAGATTATGATAGCAATGACAAGCAAAGTATTCCTTAGTCCTTTAGACAATGTACAAATGCTTTTCAATATCAATGAGAGGGAGAGAGCTTAATAACCAATGGCAATGAAAGAATACTTGCAATTAGAAACCCTTATGGAACTTATGCTCAATGTTATTATGACATTAAAGGAGCAAGAGAAAACTTATGACAACAACAACCTAATCTTATGCAAAGAATGCTAATTTGATCCAAGTAAACCAATTTTAGAGCTTTTATATTCTTATTGAGAATATTGACTTAATGAGAGCACATGTATCTTATTACTTAGATGAGATTGTTAACAGTGAATTACTTATGCATGCAAGAGTGCAAAGAGATGATAGTGAAATGCAAGATGAGGCAGCTGAGGAATGATCACAACAATCCACCCAAAACAAAAGAGACACCAAGCAATCAGCAAGCCCAACAAATGCAAATGCTTCCCAATGATATGAGATGATTTGTTAATTAGTTTTATGCCACTGTTATGTGTTTATATCAATGTTGTAGGTGACATATCAGGCCTTGAAATTCAAAACACAACCCTCCAAAATTCACTTGTATGACACCAATGTAACCACAAGATCAATGTTTATTGCCATAAGAGAATAATCAATGATTTTAGGGTTATTTTAGGTGTATTTATGCCATTAACATACTGTTACCCACCATTTTGTAGGTAATATCCTTAGGAGAATTTTTTTCTCCAAGATGGTTCTCAACTGGCAGCCAACAACCCCTTGTAACCACCAACTAGCTCATTGTGCCATTTCTCAGCCAGCTGAGCCAACCATGTGGCCTTTTGCCTATCTGCCATGATCATATGTTTGAAGGTGGCCCCTCGCACCTAAAGGTATGCCTTGTCATTTAGAAGTTGAGTATTGTAGTTTGCTTATGAGTTAATGGGGGAATTCGGCGGAAAGAATGGGTTAGGTCTGTGCTCTTGTCCCCTAGAACCGTTTTAGGTATTAACCTTGGATTCTAGTCCTGCGGGATGATCTCTTTCATTGACCATTTGGTTCCAGGGATGGTATTTCACTGGAAACCCCCATTTTGGTTGCGTGGTCCTGCTCCCTTATCCGCTTATATTACCCTCTTTCCATTCATTATTGCCCCATTCATCATTTCTCCCCCTTAGGTCCACATTCCCCACTGTGTCCACATAGGGTTAGCATGCCCCTCCCCTTTGCCCACACCTTGGGTCATGGCCTGGAATGAAGCCTAGAGGTTGATGCAGCTAAAAAGAAAGATAAAGGCATATATATGGCCGCCTTCAACAGGAAAATGTACCACAAAATGCAAAAGATGGATGGGACAAACACATTTAGCAGGTGGGCAAAAGCCAATACATGAGCTCGACTCCATCATCATGGCCATTACCTTAGTTCCTACAGGTTCTATGAACCTCCGTCATCATATAGGAACCCATGATTGTCCCAACCCATTGTGGGCAATGAACCGCCCCACCTTAAAAGGGGGTATTCGCTGCTATATCTTATACATCATGCTCTTACCCCTTGAGCCTCGAGCAATTAATAAAAGAAAATCATAAAAGGGCAAAAGGCATATAAAGAAGGGTGGAAAAATCAAGGACAGGGCACCTCATGTACCATGATTGCTCCCTCCTATACATTATAAACCCAAGTGTGGGCTTCCCTCTTATTAGCTACCCTTGTACCCCAACATGTGACCTAGGGCTGCGCCTTTTCATTCCCTACTTCATTCACCTATCTGCCACATGCCACCACCTTTTGATGGATGTACCTTAACTATATTATCCTCTTTAAAAGTAGAAACTACCTAATAGGGTACTTGGTTAATCCCATTTGGCGTTTATGAGATATTGGCACATCCCGAAGCCCATTATGGAAGGGCAGGGCATTATGAAGTCCCCACCTGTGGTCCATGATTGGGTAAGCTCATTTATTTGATTTCTCTAATGACTTGTTGTACTGGAAGGCTAGAGGATGCATTGGATCTTATGCAGGATTGCAAATGGTTTCCATTTGGGGTTTGGTCTCCCAATACGGGGTCCTAATCCTCTAGAGGGCTACATTGGCACATGTAGGGTGACCGTTAAGAGCTGTGGGCCTCCACAACAACAAATTGCATTCCATGAATCCCCACAACCATTTAGAGATTGCTTGTGGTTCAGTTTTTGGACGAGGAGGATGCACTCGATCCATCATGCCCAGCTGGCCCCAAATCTACACGATACACTTGGCAGATGATCCAAGACTTGCACGATGATGTGACATCACCTACACCATCATCCTAGCCCTTGCAGGCGATCTACAAGCATCTTAGATTTGTTTGGAGACCACGAGGACACTTGTGTGCCCCCATATGTCATTTGGAGCACCAAAGGATATTACAAGGGGTCAACCCTTTGTCCATTGCTTTTGACGGTCCTATTCTTCATTGTGTCACCCATGGACCTCATTAGGCCTCTTAGAGGGCCCTACGACTTGCATAGATTATTATTTGACCTCCAGAGAGGCTTACTTTTTCATTTACGAGCTAGTTTGGTGGGCTTGTCACCAAATGTTGGATTATTAGAACATTATTTTATTTTTGGGGCTTATGGAGGCCAAGGAGGCTAATTCGAACTCCTAAATTGTGTATAAATACAAGTGAGATGAGCTCATTTGCTCATCATCACTTTGGTTTGGATCTCTTATCCCTCTTGAGATTTTCATACTTTTTCTAGAGGATGAATTGGAGCTTTATGGATGAGTTTTGATGTGTGGATATTGGTCTATCTGTTGAAGAATCTAGGGCAAAGTAGTGTAGTGTGATTCTTCATTACTTGGTAACAATTTTTGGAGTCGTTTTATTTTTTTGTTAGCTTATACTTCTTCTTCTTATTAGTGCATATGTGTGTACTTCATCCAAACTGCTACCAAAACATAAAAACAAGAACACAAGATGTTGGCTCTCTGCGAGGGCCAAAACCTCTCTACTCTTGAGAGGAAAACTCTTTAGTGAATTTCTCTTATTGAAGCTTCTATTGATCAATGCGAAACCCTAGACCCCTGACTAAGAGATCCTCCAAGCACAAGTCAAGTCTCCACTCCTTTCTGGACCATATACCTTGACATTTCTTCCAATACTTCTTTCGACACTTTGTTTCTGTGAAAATTCCTGAATCTACCACATCAAAAACCCCTACTGCAGTGTCTGGTTGACTATCTCCTACTTATTCTTTACATTAACAAGTTATTTAATTTCATAAATATCGACGTAAACACAAATGTAGCCTTCACAGATATACAGATCATGCACTGAAGTAAACAAAAACAATAACACACAGGACACCGTTATTTTTTGGACAGTCACCCACAGAAAAACCCAATTCGGGAAAACCGTGCAGCATATATGAGGGTTTTATTATTAAGCAAAATTCTGAATACAACTAGGGTGCCAGAAATCGCTCACCCTTCAAAGAATATCCTTGGCAGCAATACCTCTATCCGGAGACAGATATTCCGGCTGATCAACGACCGAATGAACAATCCCATAGTCACTTTGGCTGTTCCTTGTGCTGGACAACGAAAGTTGCTCCACGCACCCCTTTTGAACTGCATCACGCTCTTCGGAACTGAATCACCCTCTCTGGCTCTACGTCAGCCAATCAACTCTCAGTCTGTCCCACAGAATCACCTCAGCGCAACCCCTGAAGCTCTCTGCGTCCTCTCCGTTAGCCTCTACGGCCTCTGTGTCAGCTTCTTTGGTCCTCTGCGTCCTTTGCGCTAGCCTAGTTAGCCTCTGCGTCAACCCTTGTTGCCTCTGCGTCAACCCTCCTAGGCTCTGTGTTGTCTCTTCTGGCACTTTGTTGCCTCTCTGATATGTATCCTTCAGCGTTGGATCGAAATCCTCTTGCTGCAACTGATCACTCACTCGATTTCCTTAGTAAACCCTGCCCCAGAAAATCGAATTCTTGATCTCCCTTGGTGTATCTCCAACTGAACCTCAAGCCTCTTCTTATACTTTTCCTGTTGATGATTCAATGACCGCGATTAAGTCCCTAATCAACGACTAAGATTAGATCTGGCTTGATCTTCGTTATTTAAAACTTTCTCACCCATATTATATTAATACACATTAATATTTTAATTTTCCTAAGTTTAGATTTAGGAACCCCATTAAAAATATTAATTATTTTAATATCTCTTCATCCGGGTGGAATTTCTCCAAATGATTTAAGGTCTTGGAGATCTCATGTGCCTTAGCCTCTCCACCAATTTTCATGGCTAGAGCACATCCGATGCTACCAAATATCAACACTCCCTCTTAGCGAGGAATGTGCTCTTGTAATGCTTCAGCATGGAAACATCACATTTATCCTCCACAGTAGTACCTGTGCTGATGCTTGGTATGCTGCCTCACATCCGCTGCACTGTTGCTTCCTATAAGCAACCCATGACACTGCCACTACCACTGCTACATCTGTAGTGTAGCTCCCTCTCAACATGCCGCATCATGCTACCCATAGCACTGCCACTGCTAACTGCTGCACTGCGACTCAGTTACTAAGAAGTAAGTAACTAACTTTACCCAAGTACTGACATCCCGTCAGTCTAGAAGCCTTGTGATGCTGAAGCTGCCTTTGCTGCTATCTTGTGCTCCCTCTGTTGCCACTGCGCTGCTGCAAGCACCTCTGTGCCTCTCGCACTGCTGCAACCTTTGTTGTGTTGCTACCACTGTTTTAAAAAACGACCTGGTCGAAACCAAAACGGCCGAGTGAGACCGAGCCAGGGCTTGGCCGGGTTAGCTCGGTGGCCGAATCGGTTCGGCCTGCCAGGTTGTTACCGACCCGGCCGAGTCAGTGACCGACTCGGTCGGCTCTGTAACAACATGGCCGAGCTCGAGCTAACTCGGCCAGCGCGGTGGCCGCGGCCAGAAAAGCGCAATGATTTTCTTTTGTTGGGAAATTGAGGACCCCAAAGGCCATTCTAATTTTCCTTTGGGTTCTTTGGGGTCTATTTCCCTCTCCCAAACCCTACAAAAGCTACCCAACCCCTCTCATTTCCTCACAACTATGTCATTGCATTTGAGTGAGAATTTGTGAGGAGTTTGTGAAGAGTTGTGGAGTTTGTTTTTGGAGCAGCAGTGAGGAGTCTTGGGCAAGCATTGGAGTAGGAGTGAGGAGCTTCTTGGGCAGCCATTGGAGCAACATTGAGGAGTTGGTTTGTTGGAGCAATTTTGAGGAGGCATTTTGGGCCTAGAGGTATTTTTTTTTTCACTTCTAAAATCTGTTTTTGCTTATTTATTTTTTTGTGCATATCTGAAAATTGAAAAGAGTGTTTTTGTTAAAAGAAATGTACATTTAAGTAATGCTATTTTTTTTGTTTTCATTTTTCAGAAATTTTCCTTCATTTCCAAGTCAAAAAATGGCTCCTAGAGTGAAAGGTGTTGCTTGGGCATATGCTGAAATGGTTGACAGTCAAATGCATTGCGAATTTTGCCATAGAAAAATTAAGGAGGGTCCTGGGGGCATTCATAGGCTGAAACAACACTTGGCAGGGATTAGAGGCCAAATTACTCCATGTGAATCACCACAAATTGGGGAGATTAGGAAGGAGTTGTTAAATAGCTTTGAAAAGTTTTAGGATGAAAAAACTAAGCAAAAGGAAATAGAGGCTGAAATTGGGAGGAAGAAGAGTATACAAAAAATGATGGCTACCAATCCCCATTTTGATTTTGAGGGCTCTTCTTCTATCCCTTGTACTGCTGCATCTAACCCCTTCCGCTATGTTCCTCCCTCTTTGGAGTCTGTTCAAGAAAAGGGTAAGGGTAAAATGAAAAAGAAGGGTGATATGAATATCAAAAGTTATTTCACTGTCGCACCCTCCTCTCCATCAGATGCACATGGTCCTGAAGCTAGTAGAACTTTGCAGCCCACTTTAGATGACCATTGGAAGAAATAATTAGGGACTGCTTGTGATTACATATCTAGATGGTGTTATGATGCTGATATCCCCTTTAATGCTTCCCATCTAGAATATTATGAGCCTATGTTTGATGCCATATTTGCTGCTGGAAAGGGCTTCAAAGGCCCTACTATGCATGAGTTAAGGGGGTATCTTTGCAGAAAGAAATTTCCTCCATTAATGAGTATTTGAAAGATTTCAAAAACTCATGGGAAAAAATAGGATGTACCATCATGTTAGATGGATGGACTGATCAAAGGAACCGTACCATCATAAACTTTCTTATCTTTTGCCCACAGGGAACCATGTTTCTAAAATTAGTTGATGCATTTGATAGGGTGAAAGATGGACAATTGTTGTTTCAACTATTGGATGAGGTTGTTGAGGAGGTGGGGGTGGCTAATGTTGTTCAAGTCATCACAAATAATGCCTCTAACTATGTTCTTGCTGTAAACTGTTTGTTCAAGTCATCACAAATAATGCCTCTAACTATGTTCTTGCTGTAAACTGTTAGAGGAAAAACACAAAACCATCTTTTGGACCCCATGTGTTGCACATTGCATAGACCTCATGCTTGAGGATATTGGCAAATTAGATTGGGTCAAGAACACTATAGATCATGCCAAAAGCATAACAAAATTTATCTACAATCATTCATTGATTTTGAGCATGATGAGGAGACACAGAGGGGGCATAGATATTATTAGGCATGCCATCACTAGATTTGCAACTCATTTTTTGACATTGCAATCTATGCTTTCACAACATAAAAACTTGCAAAAAATGTTTTCCAGTGATTGGAACCAAAGCCAATGGTCTCTCAAACAGGAAGGCAAAGAATTGAAAAAGAAAGTTAATGAAGAAATATTTTAGAGAAAGGCAACAGAGATTGTGAAGGTTGTTAAGGTGTTGCGGTTGGTGGATGGGGAAAGATAGAGTGGCTAAGTATGGGTCCATTTGGGCAATCATTGATGAAAGATGGAACAATCAAGTCCATCACCCTATACATGCAGCTGGGTATTTTTTGAACCAACGGTATCATTATAAAGCTCTGGAGGTAGGAGCTTTGAGTGGGGAGGTTAGAGATGGATTAATTGACTGCATTGATCGTATGATCCCATTGGAGTGTGATCAGCTGGAGATACACTGACAGGTCACAACCTTCAACAAAGCCACAGGTACCTTTGGGAAGAACCTAGTAAAGATTGCAAGGGAAGCAGATGAGCCAGGTAAACAAAATTTGAATTTTCAAATTCTTAATACTTATTTTGTTAAATTGTTTATAATTTGAAAGTTGGATATAATTTGTTGAAACTTGAGCTAACTCATTACACTACTATGTTTTTTGCAGCACAATGGTGGGAGGCTTTTGGTAGCCATTGTTCTCAATTGCAGAAGTTTGCAATTCGTATTTTGAGTCAAACTTGTAGTGCTACTGGGTGTGAGCGCAATTGGTCTGTCTTTGAGAGGATTCACACAAAGAAGAGAAACTGTTTGGATCAAAAAGGGTTAAATGATCTAGTCTATGTCTAGTACAACCTCCGGCTCAGACGCAACCAATCGCTGAGCAAAAGACCTGATTCAGATCCCATTGTGTTGGAAGATATTGATCCAATGTCAGATGGGGTAGTGGAGAGTCATCCAACAGAGTTTGATTTTGATGAGGATCTTGATTTGGATTTACAGGCGGTGGCATCACTTGAACAAAATGTTCAGTTGAATGTAGATCCACTTTTACCAGCCTCAGGCCCAACTCCAAGTCCTCCAGTTGTAGGTGCTTCCTCTGCTCAGCCATGATGGAAGCACATATCTTGTCTATCTCAGGGTGCAACTGTTGCACAACCTGCTAGTGCTACCACTACTACAATTGAAGTTGAAGATAATGTTGAGGAGGAGCCATGGGTTTCCTTGTCTGACTCTGATTAAGAGGTTGAGCCAGATGATGTTGGCCCCTCTAGCAGTAGCCAGTAGTATTGGTCAGTGGTGACTAGTGCTGTTTCATAGTTTACTTTTGTTGTAGAGGCCATTTAGAGTCTCCTTGGTTATGTGTTTTTGTTTTGATCTCTATATCATGTATGTATTGGACAGTGCACTGGGTGACATTTTGATATAATGGATATATTCATGAGCCTACTTTGATCATATGTGTTCTTCTCTCTATATTCTAAAGCTTTGTGTTTGGAAACATGAATGAAAATCTTTAAAATTATGTTTTTTTATAAAAAAATAAATATTTATTGTATTTTTTACAACGACCGAGTCATTGAAATCAAATCAGCCGAGTCGATATCGATTCGGAGTTGAAGTCGGAGCCGACCCTCGGCCGTTTCTGAACTGGAGTCAAAGTTTTAAAACATTGGCTACTACAGACTTCTGCACTCTAGCCCTTGCTTGCTGCTCCACCACACTTTGCTCCCGTAGCCAGATGTGAACCAAGAGTTTGGGCACTTCAAGGATCCTGCCCTTAGTATGTAGTCCTCCTGACTACAACTCGATGTCTCCCCACCTCTTCTCTAGAGGTGCATGAGCACTCAATGCACAATCGTCATCAATATCGACCTCTTTCTCTGCCTTAGCTGGAGCTGCCTTTGAATCGGAAGCCTCTCCCTTGTTTTTCTTCGTGGGATATTGGGATGCATAATGTCCCAACTCCCCACAATGGAAGCACTTAACCTTGGAAGCACTCCACAAACCTTTAGCACGTTAAATCTTCGCCGTCGATCTCATTCCTTAATCCGATGGTTATCGCTTCACCCGCTCACCAACTAATTTGGACGATCTCCACCGTTGATCAAACCCGCTTGATCCAATGTCTGTCGCGTAATCTCACGTGGAATCTTGTGCGATGTATAACGAGCCAAGAGCATACGAGAAAAGCAGTTTTCCCGTGCTACATGTCACCCGCTAAGTGTAATCAAGTAAAATTTCAGAATATAACCTACCACCTTGAGACCGCGCGATATACAGCTTACGCCTACGAAGACCGCTTTTCTATTCTGACTAACACATGCGCTTGTTGGCACGCTATGACCATTAGATCTATTGGATATGTCGATCAGATGATTCAGATCTTTTTCTGGGTTTCTCGCGAATTTGTCAGCGTTTCCTCTTTCCACTAAGATTTAGCACTTCCGCTAAGGTTAATCTCTCTCTTAGTTATATTCAGGATATCGCTAACTAAACTCTGTGATTTCGTAATACATCGCAATTAACTTAATACGTAGTGAATGAAGATTTAAACGCGATAACACAAGACTATATAAAATCTAGTTTTAAAGGGACGGAACTGGAAATCAACAGAATTCAGAAATATTTCGAAGGAAATTAAAACCTCTGGGATGGACCATTCATGCATAGAATACACAGAGACATAGAGAGATTTCAAATTTTTTAGTCTAATTCTCCATAGCCAAATCCCTTTATGTTAATTCAAAATTTACATAAATACCTGTACATACAACAACCAGAGCCTAAATCAATGGATTGAAACTGCCTAATCCTATCTAATCTGCATGATATTCTCCTTGAGAATCTCAACTAAGCCTAACTACTTGAATTAAATTACAAGATAATCCAAATCCCTGAATTCTAGCTCAAATCCTATCTAGAAAGCTTTGTAAAGTGACAACTAAAGGATCCCACTCCTTTGCTTGTATTTTTTTTTTTTTTTGTATTTTTGGAATAAAATTCGAAGCCTTTTGTCTTCAAGCCTCATGCTCCTGCATTAGACTCCCGAGGACAAAATTCTTCATGGACTCCTGTCCATGAGCTCTTCTACAGTACTGCCCAACTTCTGTAGCATGGCATCTGTCATCCAGGTAGCATCAACGATCGGTGGATCTTTCCACTTGACCAAACACTGAAAATACTCTTGTCCTCTTGTCCTTTTAAACTCTCTTGTCTAAAATCTGTTTTGGCTGCAATGCCTTCGCTGTTGGTAACTACTGCAATGCCTTTGCTGTTGGTAACTGTTTTACCCAAACAACGTCTTGTTCTTCCTTATCTTCTGTTGTATCCTCCGCATTTCCACTTTCATACCTGTACAAATCAACAACATTGAAAATTGGAGATATTCCAATATCAGGGGGTAATTCAATTTCATATGCATTTGCAGAAAATTTCCTCAAGACTTTGCGTGGTCCAATTTTCTTAAATTTTAACTTGTTATACTCCCTTTTTGGAAATCTTTCCTTCTTAAGATGTGCTAAAGCCAAATCTCCAATTTCAAAATTAACTTCTCTCTTCTTCAAATCTGCTCTGCTCTTGTACTTTATTTTGCTATCCTGTAACTGCTGTTTTACCTGTTCATGTATTGCTTGAATCCCTGAAGCAAAATCTTCTCCTTTGGCACTTCTCATTTCAGCTTTTCCCAAGTCTTTCAATTCAGACACTCCTCTTGGGTGCATTCCATAAACTATATGGAATGGACTCTGCCCTGTACTCCTGTTAGGAGAATCATTATAAGCATATTCAGCCTATGCCAAAATTTGATCCCACTGTTTTGGATGTTCACTTGCAAGACTTCTTAGAAGATTACCCAAGCTTCTGTTTACAACTTCAGTCTGTCCATCAGTCTGAGGATGATAAGCTGAACTAAAACTCAGTTTAATACCAAGTTTCTTCCACGAGGTCCTCCATAAATGACCAACAAATCTGGTGTCTTTGTCTGAAACAATGCTCTTAGGTAACCCATGCAACCTTACAATCTCCTTAAAAAACAGATTAGCAACGTGAGTAGCATCACTGGTTTTATAACATGGAATAAAATGTGTCATTTTAGAAAATCTATCACTGACAACGTAAATTGAATCATTTCCTCTTTGAGTTTTTGGTAAACCCAAAACAAAATCCATACTTACCATATCCCAAGGTCTATCTGGAATAGGTAATGGAACATACAAACCTGTGTTTTGGCTCCTTCCCTTTGCATACTGACAGGTTTTACAATTTTTAACATACTTCTCCACTTCAGATCTCATCTTCGGCCAGAAATAAAACCGGTTCAACTGCTCATAAGTCTTCTCTGCACCAAAATGTCCTCCAAGTCCACCACTATGTTTCTCCTTGATTAAATTTTCTCTCATAGAATAATTTGGTATGCGCAACTGATTTCTTTTAAACAACAATTCTTCTTGCAAGAAAAAATCCAGCCACTTACTTCTATCTAACAAAACAGGATTTTTACAAGCTTCAAATGCCTCTTTAAAATCTAAATCTTTCTCATATAATTCCTTAAGAAAATCAAAACCCAACACTTGAATTTGACTTTCTTAAACTAAAATACTTTTTCTGCTTAAGGCATCTGCTAACTTGTTTGATTGGCCATTTATATGTTCAATACAAAATTAAAACTTTGAAGATATTCTACCCATTTTGCATGTTTCTGACTAAGCTTTCGCTGTTGCATAATGTATTGCAATGCATGATTGTTTAAATAAAGTATAAACTCCTTAGACATCAAGTAATGTCTCTACATTTTCAATGACTGTACAACTGCATAAAATTCCTTATCATAAGAAGAATATTTCTTCTTTGACTCATTCAGTTTTTCATTGAAATAAGCTACAAGTTTGTCCTCCTGACTTAAAACACCACTAATAGCTTCTCCACTAGCATCACATTTTAGTTGAAAAGGTTTATCAAAATCAGACAAAATTAAAATAGGTTTCTTAGTGATTTTCCTTTTCAACAGCGGAAAGTTCTTTTCTGCTTCAACAGTCCATTTAAATCGCTGTTTATCCTTCTTTATAGTATCAATAAAAGAAGCATTGATCTTACTAAAATTCCTTATGAATTTTCTATAAAAACTAGCAAGACCATGAAAACTTCTTACCTCAAAAACACTTTTCGATGAAGGCCACTCTAGATTGCCTTTATCTTCTCTGGATCCATCTCTAATCTGTCAGCAGAAACAACAAAGCCCAAATATACCAACTCTTCCTTCATGAATGCACATTTCTTTAAATTTAGCAGTAACTTTTCCTGTTGCAGCTTCTGTAAGACATAACTTAGATGTCTCATATGTTCCTCTTTAGATCTGCTGTAAACTAATATATCATTCAGATATACTGTTACAAATTTACCAATAAATTCTTTCAACACTTCATTCATAAGCCTCATAAATGTACTAGGAGCATTTGATAGCTGAAAAGGCATTACCATCCATTCATACAGTCCTTCATTTGTTTTAAAAGCAGTTTTCCATTCATCTCCTTCTCTAATCCTTATTTGATGATAACCACTTTTTAAATCCAGCTTTGTAAAATATCTTGCTCCACTTAAACAATCCATCAAATCTTCAATTCTAGGTAAATGAAATCTGTACCTGATTATTATTTTGTTGATGGCTCTTGAATTAGTGCACATTCTCCAGCCTCCATCTTTCTTTGGACTCAACATTGTTGGCACTGCTCAAGGACTCAAACTCTCTCTAATCAGTCCTTTATGTAACAGTTCCTAAACTTGTTTTATGATTTCTTCATTTTCTGTGGAAGTCATCTTGTAAGCTGCTTTATTTGGTAGATTTGCCCCTAGAATCAAATCTATATGATCACTGATTTTTTTAATGGGTGGTAACTCATTAGGCAAATCATCTACAATGATATCACAATAATTCTCCACCATCTCTTAAATTTCAATTGGCAGATCAGAAATTTTAGTGGAAGTAATTATTACCTTGGGTTTGCAAATCAATCCAAAATTTACTTCATCCTCTTCAATCTGCTGCAAGTATTCTTTTCCACTCAGCGATAAGGTCTTTGGATCAGAGTTTCTTGATGCATCCTCTTCTTCCATAGGCAGCAAGGTATGATTAATACCATCTTTACCAAATTTGTATGTGTTATTTTTCCCATCATGCATAGCTCCTTTGTCATACTACCAAGGTCTTCCTAGCAATATGTGACACACATCCATAGGCATCACATCACACAGAATTTTGTCTTTGTATCTGCCTAACTGCAACTCCACTTCACACTGTTCATTCAGTAACAACTGATGTCCTTTTTGAAGCCATGACACCTTG
The DNA here is from genome assembly GCA_000404065.3 of Pinus taeda. Taxonomy (NCBI): domain Eukaryota; kingdom Viridiplantae; phylum Streptophyta; class Pinopsida; order Pinales; family Pinaceae; genus Pinus; species Pinus taeda. Next base: position 314,503 of record APFE030159605.1, read on the forward strand.
TAAGGTGTTGGATGTTTCTTTGTTTTTAATTTCAACTTCTCTACCACTTCTGTAGAGACCAAATTATCAGTAGTGCCACTATCAATTATCATTTGACAACATTTTCCTTGAACCTTGCACATAGTCCTAAACAAAGTCTTTCTCTGTGCTGGTTCAACAACTTCCTTTGCTGGTTTTAACAAAACTTTGTTAACTACCAAAGGTTCCCCTTTCTCTGGTACATTTTCTTCTCCTGGCACCTTTGCTACTTCTTCTTCAGTCTGAGCAACAACTACATTCCTCTTATTTGTTCTTGCATTTTCTGGGGACTCATAGGCTTTGTGTCCCAGCTTATTACATCTGTAACATTTGATTTCTCTTCCTCTGCCTCTGCCTCCTCTTCCTCTGAAAAAAGTCCCTCTGCCACTTGCATCACCTTCTGTGGGTGTATGCTGATTCGAGCTGCTGCTAGCTCCATCTCTAGGTGCTGTAGATCTTCCTCTACCACCTTGACTTCCTCTTCTTTGGAAAGTACCTCTACTTTTGGCAGATGGCTTCCTCATGATTTTTTCTTCAGCCCTCAATACCATCTGATAAGCCTCTTCTATTGTTTTAGGAAACAACACACTTATCTCATCTTGGATCTCCATTTTGAGACCATTTATGTATCTTGCAACCTTCTCGTCTGTCTCGTGAATTTGTCCAGCTCTTATGCTCATTTTGTAAAATTCCTCTGTGTATTCTTTCATTGTCAAAGACCAATGTCTAAGATTCTGCATCTATGTAAATAATGACTGTTGATAATCACTTGGCAAAAACTTACCTTTCAACTTTGCCACCATCCTGTTCCAATTTTTAATTGGCTGCTTACCAAGTCTTTTTCTTTCTTCTTGCACTCCATCCCACCAAAGTGCTACATGTCCTTTCAATTTTGTGACAACAAATTTCACTCTCTTTCCTTCTTCCATTTCTTCATAATCAAAGAATTTATCCATGCCATTAATCTAGTCTATCAACTCCTCAGGGTTTAAAACTCCTACATAAACTGAACCCTCAAGTTTGGGTTTAGATGTGGATCCCAACACTGGCTTAAAGAATCTCATTTCAGGAGTAACTTCTGCAGGTTCCTCTTCTTCTGCAGCTTCAACTTCAGCCTCATTGACATCTCCAACATCTGCATCTCCTTGATTTCCATTTCCACTGCTTCCAATCTAGCTTACATCTATTGCATAGCTTCCAACACTTCAGCATTTGCAATTGGTCTTCTTCTTCTTCAACCAATAGCACGTCTTCCTCCAACTCCGAAAGCCATGTTGGATTTATGTTTCTGATCTTTGAGACCTTGTTCAGTGTTAGTAGGCTACTCTGATACCACTAATGGTGGCCTGGTTGCAGGTGTTAAGGATAATCGTTCAAACCAGAAACGATTTCTTCAAGCTTGGGTGTAACTTCTTCTCAGGTCTCCTTTAGAGTATCAGTCATCAACCTCCAAATTTAACTATTCTACTAATATAACAGAACTATTAAATTTGCTCGGAATATGGCAAACTTCCACTTTTTCCATGGAATCAAAAGTAAATAAAACCACAGTTTATAACCTTAATGCGCCCGCCATACAAACCTTTAGCGCGCTAAATCTCCGCCGTCGTTCTCATTCCTTAATTCGACGGTTATCACTTCACCTGCTCACCAACTAGTCTGGATGATCTCCACTGTCGATCAAACCCGCTTGATCCGACGACTGTTGCGTAATCTTGCGTGGAATCTTGCGCGATGTATAACGAGCTGAGAGCATGCAAGAAAAGCAGTTTTCTCGTGCTACGTGTCGCCTGCTAAGTGTAATCGCGTAAAATTTCAGAATATAGCTTACCACCTTGAAACCGCGCGATATACAACTTACGCCTACGAAGATCGCTTTTCTATTCTGACTAACGCATGCGCTTGCTGGCACACGATGACCATTAGATCTTTTAGATCTGTCGATCGGACGATTCAGATCTTTTCCTGGGTTTCTCGCGAATTTGTCAGCGTTTCCTCTTTCTGCTAAGATTTAGCGCTTCCGCCAAGGTTAATCTGTCTCTAAGTTATATTCAGGATATCGCTAACTAAACTCTGTTGTTTTGTAATACATCCCAATTAACTCAATACACAATGAATGAAGATTTAAACGTGATAACACAAGATTATATAAAATCTAGTTTAAAGGGACCAAATTGGAAATCAACAGAATTTAGAAATATTTCGAAGGAAATTAAAACCTCCGGGATTGACCATTCATGCACAGAATACACAGAGACACAGAGAGATTTCAAATTTTACAGTCTAATCCTCCACAACCAAATCCCTTTACATTAATTCAAAACTTACATAAATACCTGTACATACAACAACCAGATCTTAAATCAATGGATCAAAACTGCCTAATCCTATCTAATTTGCATGATGTTCTCCTCGAGAATCTCAACTAAGCCTAACTACTGGAATTAATTACAAGATAATCCAAACCCCTGAATTCTAGCTCAAATCCTATCTAGAAAGCTTTGTAAAGTGACAACTAAAGGATCCCACTCATTTTCTTGTAAACTTCTTTTTTGTATTTTTGGAATAAAATTCGAAACCTTTTGTCTTCAAGCCTCATGCTCCTGCATCAAAATCACTGTTATATATAGGAGTCTGCGCCTTCTTTTAGGCCGACTAGTCAACTGTATTTAGGCCAACTTGTCAACTTCATTTAGGCTGACTTGAGGATTGCTTTTATGCTTCAGATATCTTCTTTTAGGGATGTCGTTGCTTGGAGGATGCTTGTGACTTTGTTTGGAGGTATTCTTCTGACTATAATACATATACATATATGGTATAACATGCCCTTATGGTCTTCAACTTATTCCTTGACTATTTGACTCACCTATAGCACTTTAAATAGCATTAGACCTATTTCAATGAGCAAGAAACTCATTGACATATATTGTAAAAATAATATTTCTTTTCTTGAATAAATACAAATACCAAAAGTACATTTATGAAGACCAAACCTAGTTACACTTTCCTTCAACACTATCTTCTCTCGGAGCTTCTCTATTGTCAATTGTGAATGGTTGGATATACTCTATTACATGTAAGTTCATGCTTTTTGATGTTATTCTTGTTTACTTTTGTCATATACATTGGACTGGGATTTTCGCTATTCTAGGGCTAATTGTTGCATGCATTTATTGCTTAAATTTGTGGAATTTGTCTATTATAGCGTCTCTCAATGTATGGGCCATGTTATAGGAGCTAAATCTCTTAGGGGTAATTTTATCAAAGAATTTAACCTTGACAAGCCATTCCTTTTACACATCGAAGTATAAAAGCTGCAAGGTTGCTTCGTCTCGAACTAGAAGGAAAGCGAAGTTAAAACAGTGCGAAACACGCATATGGATTTCCAATGAATGAATTGAATTGATGAGCAAAATGAAGCGCAATAATAATACAAAGATATTTACAGTAATAGAAACATCAAGTTTCTATTAGGAAATAGAAACAACCAGTTTCATCTAAGAAACTGCTAAAAAGATAAAAATAGCAACAGCTAGTAAGAATGAGCATTAAACACTAAATAGTGTTATTCTAATACTCTCCCTTAATGCTCAATCTATTTACAACACCAATAGAGCCTCTGAATTTTACAAACTTATCAGGACCAAGAGGCTTGGTGAAGATGTTTGTGGACTGCTCCGTTGTTGGAACATATCGCAACTGAACAGATCCGTCTTCAACAAGCTAGCAAATGTAGTGGCAATGGGTTTCCACATGCTTTGTTCGTTCATGAAAGACTGGATTCTTGGCAAGTTTGAGCACTCCCTGATTATCAGAAAACAAGGGAGTAGGACCTGTCTGGGAAACATGCATATCCGCAAGCATACGTCGAAGCCAAACTACCTCACAAGATGCCTTAACTACTCCCCGATACTCTGCTTCTGTTGAGGAGAGAGCCACTGCCTGCTGCTTCTTACTAGTCCAGGTGACAACACCGGATCCTAGACTAAACACATACCCAGCTGTAGATTTACGGTCATCAACCGAACCGGCCCATTCAGAATCTGTGTAACCACTGAGTATAGGATCGGAACTTCGAGTGTATAGGAGCCCATAATCAGGGGTGCCATGCACATATCGTAGTACACGCTTTGCTGCTATCCAATGATCAGCGTTAGGAGCTGACATGAAGCGGGAAATGTAGCTCACTGCAAAACTGATGTCAGGTCTAGTGGCAGTAAGGTAGATGAGGCTGCCTACTAATTGCCTGAATAAAGTTTCATCCACAAGGGGGGAGGATGACTGAGCTGAAAGTTTCATCCTTGGTTCCATAGGAGTCGTGGCCGGTTTGCAATCCTGCATTCTGAATCTGTCCACAAGATTTTTTGCATACTTGGACTAGAGAGAAAGATGTTGTTCTCAATCTGCCAGACTTCAACCCCCAGACAGTAATGAAGAAGTCCCAAGTCTGTCATATCGAAGGTGCTTCATAAGTCTTGTTTGATCCCATGGATCAAATGTGCAGAGCTGCCAGTAATGATAAGGTCATCCACATAGACAACCACAAACAAAATATCATTACCAGTATGCTTGATATATAGGTTTGCATTAGATGGGCTCCGCTGAAAGCCATGATCTGTCAGGTACTGATCAATTTTCATGTACCAAGCCCGAGGAGCTTGTTTCAATCCATAGAGTGCTTTAGCTAATCTACACACTTTCTGTTCTTGATCGGCAACCTTGAATCCTGGAGGCTGCGTCATGTAGACTTCTTCCAGTAAGTCACCATTTAGGAAAGCACTCTTTACATCCATCTGATGAACTTTCCAATTGAACTGAGCTGCTAGGGCAAGAACAAGCCGTATGGTACTCATCTTGGCTGTAGGAGCAAAAGTCTCCTCATAGTCGATGCCTTCCTTCTGTGAGAACCCTCGAGCCACAAGACGAGCTTTATACTTGTCTAGGGTTCGTCAGCTTTGTATTTCACTTTATACACCCATTTGCAGCTGATGGGCTTTTTCCCTACAGGAAGATCAGAAAGGGTCCACGTGTGATTCTTCTGAAGACTCTGGAATTCAGCTTCCATAGCCTGTTCCCACTCAGATGTACCCTTAGCCTCTGAATAGGTTTGAGGCTCAAAAATACTATGTAGGTTAGCCATAAGAGCAAAATTTACTGTAGGCCGCTGTTTGCTCTTATGTCTAGAAGTTCTACCTTCAAGGAGCTCATCATCCCGGAGATCACCAATGGTTTTAGCCCACCATTTAGGCCAAAGAGTAGAAGAACCAATATCAGGAGGGGGTGGAGAAGGCTCAAGAACAATAGGGGCAGCAAGAGGAGGGTTATTTTCCGGAGGAAGCTCATGTAGTGTATTATCAAACACTGATGCTGCATCATCCCTCCCATTAGGTGGACCTACCGAAAGAAGAACACTGTGAGGCTAATCCTCAGAACACTGCTCAGAAGGAGAAGACTGAAAGAATCCTCTGTCTTCATCAAATACGACATCCCGACTGAAGCTAAGACGACCAGTGGCTATATCTATCAGTCTATAGGCCTTGTGATGATCACTGTACCCTATCATCATGAGTTTCTGGCTTTTAGAATCCAACTTAGAGCGCTTAGCAGCTGGAATCCAAACATATGCAACTGAGCCAAATACTTTGAGGTGACTGATCTTAGGCTTACGGCCAGACCAAGCCTCTTCAGGAGTTTTCCCCTTAATAGCCTGAGTGGGTGATCGGTTAAGAAGATAAACAACAGTAAATACTGCTTCAGCCCAGAATTTGTTTGGAACACTCCTATGTTGTAACTTGGAAAGAGCCATTTCAACAACCGTGTGGTTGCGGCGTTCGACAACACTGTTCTGCTGAGGAGTGTAGGGTGTAGTTAACTGGCATTTGATGCCATGAGTATCACAGAAGTTGGAAAAAGCAGAAGAACACAATTCCCCCCCCCTCCCCGTTATCTGTCCTAAGAGTCATGATATTACAGCTAGACTCTTTTTCAACTAAGGTTTTAAACTTCTGAAAGGTACTAAATGCATCAGATTTATATTTTAGAAAATACACCCACATCTTTCTACTGAAATCATCTACAATAAGCAAAAAATATTTGCAAGCAGTGATAGAAGATGTGTTCATAGGACCACAAATATCAGCACGAATTAACTGGAGTACCATAGATGCGCGCCAAGATTCTCCATCCTTGAATGAAGACCGATGTTGCTTGCCAGCTTGACAGGCGCCACATACTCCCAACTGCTGAGTTTGAATATCAGGTAACCCTGACACAATTCCCTCCCGAGAAAGCTTAGAGAGATACTGCATGTTTAGATTCCCATATCGCTGATGCCACAGAGTGCTGATGGGAGAAGCATGAGCTGCTAGAGCCACTTCCGAAGAATCACCAGTGTCAAGAAGCCTGTATAGACCATGATCCTCTAGGCCAACAGCAACCGTAAGACTAGTCTCCCTGTCGATAATAGAGCACTTGTGTGCACTGAACACTACATCAAGCTGAGGGGAGTTCCTCATAATTTGGCTGACAGACAACAAATTAATTTCCATACTAGGAACATAGTACACATTCAGGAAGATGAGTGTGCGCCCACCAGACTGGATCTGAACTGTACCTCTGCCAACCACTGTGTACTTTTCACCTCCGCTAAATACCACGGAATCACTGAAAGATGAGAAGTCAATAAACCAGTCACGCCTGTGAGAGAAATGGCGTGATGCACCAGAGTCAATGTACCAAGCAGAAGACAGGACATGATCTGAAGACCTTTTAGCCATAAAGGCGTAAAGGCAAAATTTGTCTGCTCGGAATGTTTTGCAACATTTGCTGTCTGATGGGGCCCTCCCTGTTTCTTTTGTTCAGAAGCAATCCTCTGTCGGCAATCTTTCTTCATGTGGCCGAACTTGTGACAGTAATTACACTGCACACTTTTCTTCCTAGCTGGATCAAAACGCTGAGAAGAACCTTTCTGCTGAAAGGACTGAGAGGACTGATCTTTGGCAGCAAAAGCATTTTCCGAGGACACTGATGAAGCACCACTACCAAACTGCTGTTTCCACCGATCCTGCTGCAGGAGTTTGGTGCATAACTCTGGAAACTTCAGATCAACATTTATGGTGGTAATGTTGAGTGTTTCTATGAAGTGTTCATAAGATTTCGGTAGAATTTTCAGAGTGATGACTACCATATCTTCTTCCTCCATGGTACGACCAATGGCTTTGAGCTGATCTCGAATGTGTTTAATCCTGTTAAGATGTTCCTGTAAAGCCATATGTTTGTCCATCATGATGGAGAACAACTGATTCTTGAGAAAGAAAGCTCTGCTGTTGTCGGATGTCTCGTGCAATTCCTTAAGATGTTGCCAAATTTCAGCTGCTGTTTTGTCGGAAGGAATCTGCGGTAACTGATCATCAGTGATAGAAAGTTTGAGAAGCATAACAGCCTCTCGATTTCGATCATCAAACTTATCTTGATTGGTACCAGCTGTACCCGGACGGAGCTCTTTGGCCAAAACAAGCTGGTCAAGACGCCTATATTAAAAAATGGTCAACATTTCTCTGTTTCCAGATGTTATAATTTGTGCCATTAAAGCACTGACTGCTTTCCAACATCAGATTGGTTAGCGAAGCCATCTGCACGTTTCCCAAGGCACAAAAAATACCAAAGAAATCCGGCACGGATTTTAACGCAGATGCCGGCTCATCTTGGACAAAAATCTGACAGGTGCTGGTGTAATAGAAAATATAACCAGAAATCGGTCTGAGAAGCGGGTTCAAGAAATTATATATAGCACGATCTTTTACCAAAATAACTTACTCGGCAAAAATCCCCACGGGCTCTCAGCGCTACCTGAAACACAACAAACGAAGATACTCAAACCTGATACGTGTTACTTTGTCTGCCGTAGATGCTCCACCACGCCGCAGACTCTCACACATCTGCCTAGACTGAGAATGAATGTGTACGCCTCAGCAAGTATTCATGTTTTTCAATGTTCAAACGTCAGTATATAATATTCCTTTCTCTTATCTTCTCACATTACAACACGATACATGTACAAGAATACACAGAAGACTGCATAGAGAAAAAATATCTGCTAGACTGCATCGAGAAAAAAAATATCTGATAGAAAAGAATTCAAAATATGGAGTTCCAAAAAAAAATGCCGTTGTTTCTCTACGGCTTTATCGATGACTGCCTCAACGACATTCCGACCGCCGACAAGAAGATGGGCAATAACCTCCGGATCTGTTTCTAAGCGTGCGGTTCTGAAAATAGAGCGAGTGCTTTACGTCTGGTACTGGTCAGACACTGTTATAATAATCGATATTTTGAGAAAAGCGGGTGCAGATGTGACTGTTACCTCCGTGGAGCCAAAAACCACAGCGGACCAGAACTCACCTAATTACTTCTGCTATGCCTTCTCGGTCATGGCAATGTCGGTGCAATGCTCGTAGCCAGCGTCCCTTAAATTGGCGAGGCCATATGTCACCGCAGTTCGATATTGATTGCCGCTTTCTTATCGATACGCTGTTGCTCTTTGATTCAACGATGTGAGTCGGAGAAGACGGCTTACCAGGAACTGGAGGAATATGATTTCCCTGTCGGACTTCTTCCCGTCAATGTGGACAATTAGACACTAGAAACTTCAAACCGTACCCACTACGACCCACAAAACTAGCCACGCAATATCGCCAAATGATCCTTGGCAACGTGAACAAGGAGGAAAGAAGCGACAACACGAACTAGAAATTTCGAAATGAAGCATGAAAGCCCTCAAAAAAATATTTCAGAAAAATAACCTGCGGTCTGATACCATAAAACAGTGCGAAACACACATATGGATTTCCAATGAATGAATTGAATTGATGAGCAAAATGAAGTTCAATAATAATACAGAGATATTTACAGTAATAGAAACATCAAGTTTCTATTAGAAAATAGAAACAACCAGTTTCATCTAAGAAATTGCTAAAAAGATAAAAATAGCAACAGCTAATAAGAATGAGCTTTAAACACTAAATAATATTATTCTAATAGAAATGATCTTGAGGCCTCCTTGACTGGGAACCAAGAAATCTTACTCATACTCAACATAGACTCCATTCTCCCAAAGATTAAAGCACTATTCTGCCAAGGGTGTTAACTAAAAACCATATTCTTTCACCTCCTCCTAGGTCTAGCCATATTGGGGTACCTAGGGCATCAATTTCTCGACAAGGTAGCCATAAAAAAAATTCGATCTCCTAGGGTCTCCTGCGTTGGCCTTTCCTCTAGCTCTCTGCCAATTTTTAAGACATTCAAATGGTGGAGTTGGGAGAAAAGCCAACCCCTAGTTCCGGGATCAAAACTTGCCCTACTATCCCTAGGGCTAGTACCTCATAGGGTCAAAATAACATCTCTGAGTGAAAAGCTTTCTTTGATCCTTTCCCCACCTTGTCTGGGGTTTCAGATGTGGCGAGATGGGCCACTATGCATCCCAATGTCCTCTGAAGAGAAAGGTCAAGGATGAGAAGCATAATCCTAAGATTGTAGTCGCGAAGATCGAACAGGAGGAGTTCGCCATGATAGCCGAGATACCTCCAGGAGGTAGGTGGGCTGATTTGGAGTTGTAGTTCTTTCACCTCTTGGATCAATACTTTGCTACGGAAGCCCAGATTAGGAGTAGCAGGATGGACTAGTGACGGTTGGTGTCGAGGAGTGTCAGGGAGACAGTTGCAGTGGCTAGGATCACCAGAGACTGAATAACGCAGAGCACAGTTGACAACAGTGCAGATGGCACAGAGCAGAGGTCAACAACAAAACAGTAGATTCAGAGGGTCAGCGCATAGCAACAATTAGCTTCAACATTCACGTGGTATCATACTAAACACAGTTAGTTCAATAATTTTGGATGTTTTTCAATTGCTTCTCTCAGCAATTGAGTTATAGTACGGATCCAGTGTTAGCAGCATTGCAGATGCAACATTTGAGAGGGCACTGTAGTACAGATGTAGCATTGGCAGTGGCAGTGGCAGTGTTAAAGGCAACAGTACAGTTGCAGCGCAATAGAGTAGTTGTTGGACAACATGTCAGACATCAACAACGCAAAGGACGATGCTTCAAAGTCAGAGCAGTATTCAGCAACAGTGCAGTAGTTGTTGGACAGTATGCCAGACATCAACAATGCAAAGGACGATGCTTCAAAGTTAGAGCAGTATGCAACAATAGTATATTGCTAGAGCACATTCCTCGCTAAGAGGGAGTGTTGATTTGGGTAGCATCGGATGTGCTTTAGGCCTCAAATTTTGTAGGGAAGCTTAGGCACATGCATTGTAAAGAACCCAGAAACCGTTTTGGAAAATTCCACCCAGAGATGATTTTATTAAATAATTACTATTTTTAATGGAGTTCTTAAGTCTAAACTTAGGAAAATTAAAATATTAATGGGTATTAATCTAATTGTGGGTGTAACTTCTAGAAAAAGACAGAGATCAAGTCAAAACGATCTGAGCCTTTGATTAGGAGTTAATCTAGGCCATTGGTTGTCCAACAAGAAGATATAAGAAGGGGCTTGAGGGTCATTTGGAAAACACACTAAGAGAGATCAAGAAATTGATTTTCTGAAGTGAGAAGTTCTTAGGAGGAAAATTTGATTGAGGAGATTTCTTGCAGTTGAGGGGCAGGGATAGCTTCTGGAGAGAGATATATTTTCTCAGTTGGAGAATCATCAGTAGAGAGAGGTAGAGAGTGATCCAGTAGCCCAGATGCAGAGACTGATGTAGGGCCACAAAGGGCTACACAGAGGCAGTGCAAAGGGTGAGAGAGAGTCCTAGATTTTGTTGAGGAGAGTTAGTTTCAGGAGGCAGAAGCCGGGGTGTGAGGCTGGGAGGGTGAGAGCAGTGACTCTGGGCCACTGGTTGACTCCCCAGTTGGTTGATGCTCTGCCTGAGAGGGTTGACGCTGGGATAACATAGAGGCAACACAGAGACAGTGCAGGTCTTGCTAGGGGCACCTCATTCGATAGCCGGAACAACCAAGACGTAATCTCACTAAGCTTCTGAAGCATAAAAACTATGGCTGAAGCAAGAAAACTGATAGCTTGGAAACTTGAATGTAAAAATACACAGAGGTATTTAAAATAATAATTTATTAATATATATAAGATGTATATGTGATGATTGTTTACAATGAGGACCCACATTTATATACTTAAGCAGGTGTCCTCTCGTGAATGGGCATGTCTTTTAGATATGCCTTTTCACTTAACTTAATGACTATTTAACCTAATTAATATTTATATTTATTTTATTTAATTACTTGTTACGAATTATATTCATAACATAGCCCCTTCCTTCAGAAGCTTTGTCTTCAAAGCTATATTGCTGGTAATTGTGTTTGGGAAAATTCTCCTCTTGATTGCTCTCAAATCTCTGCTGAAACCCCTTTGATGCTTACCTAGCTTCAACTACGCCCTTGCTAAATACCTGTAATTGGATAGTCGAATTGCTCAGCTCACAATTGATGCCTTCTTCAAGCCCTTCAATCTGCTCTTATAATCACTTGTTGGAGTCTTAATGACCACGATCAACTCTTAACCAATGACTAAGATCATTTTGACTTTATCAATAGAAGCCTTTAGAGCAAAATTGAACTTCCTTAATTAATCCAATTCAATTAATCAATTTTCCTAAGATAGACTTAGGAAATATTATAATTATTGGCTGATTGATTTAATCTAGGTGTCAAACGACATGCTCCAACGGTTGGTGTCTTTTTGTTTGGGCGTATAACCTTAAGCCATCCGATTAAGCGTATAATTAAGTATAACTTAAGTAAAATCTTTTAATTAATTGATATAAATTAATTAATCTAATTAACTAATTTATTTCATTTAATTAATTAATATATAAAATTTAATCATTATTATATATTATATATATATATATATATTTATATATATAATATATATATATATATATATATATATAATATATATTAAACTTATACAAAAAAAGAGAGAGAAGGGAACAAAAGAAGACAACCTTGGACTCAAAAATAGAGTTATTAGCGAATTATAGATGTTGAGCCACCAGAGACCTTCCGCCTCCCATATGCCAAGACGACAACCACCGCAAAGACAATTGCCAACAATATAGCTTTGAGGACAAAGCTTCTGAAGGAAGGGGCTATGTTATGAATATAATTCATAACAATTAAATAAATAAAATAAATATAAATATTAAATAATCAAATATTAGTTAGGTTAAATAGTCAAGTTAAGTGAAAAGGCATGTCTAAAAGACATGCCCATTCATGAAAGGTCATTTGTTGAGGTATAAAAGCAGGGCCCCATTGTAAACATTCATATCTAAAAATAAATATAAATATTAAATAATCAAATATTAGTTAGGTTAAATAGTCAAGTTAAGTGAAAAGGCATGTCTAAAAGACATGCCCATTCATGAAAGGTCATTTGTTGAGGTATAAAAGCAGGGCCTCATTGTAAACATTCATATCATCTTATACAACTTTATATATTAATAAATTATTATTAAAATATCTCTCGTGTATTTTTAACAATTAAGTCTTCAAGCTATCAGTTTTCTTGCTTCAGCAATAGTTTTTATGTTACAAAGTCTTTATTCTTTGTAAGACTCTTTCCTCTGGTTGTTATATGACATTGCATGCCCTATCATTGAAAATATGCAAAACCCTAAATTATAACATCCCTTTAATTTAGTTTAGTTGTAGTGTGCTTGAAATATGGTGACGATTTATTTGAACCATCTAGGCTTTGTCGACACCCTATCCCATCATTAGGCCTCATTCATCATCTTGAGCCATTCTTTTGGCATATCCTTTAGGTGAGCCTTTTAGAGAAGCCTCTTGTGGTACAAACAACACTAAATAACTGGAGAAGGGTTACTGAGGTGACAGTGGTAGCTGATCTCTTGTTGTCCTAATGCCTGTATCCACCTACTGAGGCTTTGCAGTAGTCCTGCTAGATTTTGCAACAACAATGCCAATAGGAAAAATTTTGCATCTACATTGGATGTTGTATGTTCCTTGTATGTCTAAAATTGTTGTTTTTGTTTCTTGTCTAATTTTTTTGTAGTGTAGGGTTGATTTTGATGATTAGGAAGTTGGAAACTTAATCTTGGTCAAGTGTTTGCAAGAGGAGTGAGGAATGTTGGCCTATATAGATTGCTGGTAGATCTAGTGAATCATAGAGCTTTGTTGACCAACAATGGCGATCCATGTAAGCTTTGGCATAGAAGATTTGGTCACCTGAATTATGGTTCCTCACCTCTTTTGAAGGACATGGTGGTTAGAGTACTTGGCTTCAAGGTGGTGAAGAGAGGAATGTGCACTTGGAAAGCATGCCAAGGGTGCTTTCCTAAGTAGTGAGTGCAGTCAAGAGGGACTCTTGATCTGATTCATTCAGAGGTTTTGTGTCAAGAGGGACTCTTGATCTGATTTATTCAGAGGGTTTGTGGACCCATGTCATTGAGTTCATTGATAAGAATCTTTATTGTTACTTTCCTTGATGATTCTTCTAGAAAGACTCGTATATTTTATGAAGACCAAGGATGAGGTTTTTAATAAGTTCCAAGTGTTTAAGCTCTTGTTTGGAACCATATAGGTAGGAAAATGAAGATAGTGAGATCAGGGTTGCAGGAGAGCACCACCCCCCCTCGCCCCCACAAACCCCCTACCAATTCGTGCTTGGCTCGGGAGTTACTCAGGTGCTAGTCAGGAGCGCGCTCCCGAAATTTCTTCCGAAGGGGGAGCGATTTCGGGAGCACGCCCCCTTTAAAAAAAATGCTCCTTGGTTTTTAGGGAGCAATTAGGGGAGCTACCTAGTCTTTTTTGCAATTTGTTTTTGCAATAACATTCCAAATGCAATTGCTTTTCAAAGAAACAAATAATTTTTGAGTGGGGCAGCCTAATTATCAAGCCTATGGCCCTAGTATTTGATATGCCATTCATGGTAATGTTAAATTCTTAAAGTAAAAGCGACATTGTCCTTAATCTTCATTTTCATCCTCTTACTTAAATTTTTAACATTACCATGAAATGACTCTGGATATTTGAGAGTGGTTCCGACCTCATTGGCTTTCATATGAAGAAAGTAGAAATTTAGATCTCGTTCAAAATCTAGTAGACTTATCAGTTTTTCAAGATTTCAGGATTGGGGGGATTGCAATGTTTCCATTGGATTTTGTCATGTATTAGGGTATGGAACTCGTATTTAATCAAGAGCACCAATTCCTCTATGTACCTTGATGTTAGTGACATTGGTTGTTGAGATCCTCTATCATGACCCTACTAAAAATGTATCTATCACTCAAACAAAATCTTGACTTGACATGCTGTGTTTTTTCTATTTATGTTAATGCTTAGAGGGTGATATTAATGACAAAGATCCCTATACAGATCCAGAGGTAATGACAAAGACACCTCTGGAGTCTGGATATTAATGCTTAGAGGGTGATATTAATGACAAAGATCCTGATTTTCCAGAAAGACTAGAAAATTAGACATTTCTCGTGGTGGCAATAGGCCCAAGCATTAGCAATAGATAATAGATTTACTTGTCTTTTCTAGTTTCTAGTAGTTTTTATAACTGTTGACTCTTTCATATTTATTATGATATTTTTTGTAAACAATATATGACAATTTAAGTTTGAAGTTGGCAATTATAACTCATTGGTAATGAATTATGAATATGATGCTTCGTGAAAGTTGAAAGTTGTTTCATTTCATTTCATGTTAAATATTATTTGTTGTAATAGTTACACTTAGCTTACAAGTACAACTTTGGTGATCAATGCTGGTAAATGTTATATATTGAATTTTGAAAGCTTGAAACTTTAAGGTTGATGAATCATGAGACTCAATATGTTGTATGTTACTAACTTGTGGACGTGGTTGATGAAGATTATAACTTCTAGATGATTATTGTTATATGGTTCAATCTATGTTTTTTAATGTTTTTTTATATCTAATTCATCATTCTACATGCTTTTGTTGACATATATGCATCAAAATATAAAAAATATATATTATATAAAAAATTGCTCTGAAATCGGGAGCTTCTAAAAATGTCACTCTCGCTCCTGCTTCGGCTCTCGCTCCCATTCCCAAGTAACCTTGAGTGAGATCATATAATGGAGGGAACATACCTCTAATAACTTTGGCTCTTTTGTAGACAAACATGGATCAAGAGGGAGTTGATAGTGATATAAAACCTGCAATATAATTGTTTGTGACTTAGATCTGCCCACATCCCTTTGGTAGAAGCATGTTGTACAGTAGGTTACGCACTAAATAGATGTCCTCTCAAGGTGTTGAAGAACAAGACTCTAGAGGAAGTATTCATAGGGGAGAAACTAGATGATCCTCATTTCAGGGTGTTTGGGAATCTAGTTTACATTCATGTTCCAAAGAACAAAAAGATGAAGCTTGAACCCTCTAGCTTGAAGGGACTTCTAGTTGGCTAGAGTGAGTCATCTAAGGCTTACAAAATCTATGTTCCTTCTTAGAGGAAGATAGTAATAAGTTGGGATAGGTTCCAAGGGATTGATTGAGAAGGAGACAATGCTTGCTTACCCAAGTATTGATCCACAAGTTTTGAGGAGTTCAAGTATAGGTTAGACATATTCGATCTTAGGAATATATGTGTCTTGCATAGACATTGTAGGAGGTTGAGCAACAAGTTGGTGCCTTAAAGGCTTCCTTTTGGGTATGCCATTCCCCTGAGAATTTTCCTAGTTATTTTACACTTATATTTTCCATCATTGATGTAGAGCCTTCTAGTTATGAGGTCATAGCAAGGGTGTAGGTATGGCAGGATGCCATAGTGGAGGAGTAACTCCATCGTGATGAATGATTTGTCTGAGATAGTGTGAAGACTAGAGGGGAAATCAGTGGTGGTTCTCTGTTGCTATACAAGTTGAAGCATGTAGCTAATGGCACCATTCGGAAGTGCGAGGCTCAATTTGTAGTTATAGGATTTTTCCTAGAAAAGGGAGTTGATTGTAAGGAGACCTTTGCTCCAGTTGCTAGGTGTACTTATATTAGGACCTTTATGTCTTTCACATCTACTTTGGTTAGTAGTTATATTAGATGGATGTTTAACACGATGTTCCGTAATGGTTTGATTGAGGAAGAAATCTACCTAAATCAATGGAGAGGGTTTGGGGTGCATGCATGTGGGATCCATCTGTAGATTGAAGAAAACCCTTTACGAGCTAAAGTGGACAACCTATGCTTAGTACTCTAGGATTGTTGATGAGTACTTATTGAATTTGGTTTTTTGCAAAATCATTGCATATCCCAATTTTAATTACTTATGTGATAGGTCTGATTTGTTTTCTTTGGTCCTATATGTAGATGATTTGATACTTATAGGGAGTTCAAAGAAGTTCATTGTGGGGTGCAATGCCACGTTGGCTCAAGAATTTGACATAAAGAACATTCGACTGATGCATTATTTCTTGGGTGTAGAGTTGTGATAGGTTACAAGTGAAGTTTTCCTTAGGCAGGGAAAATAGACAATGGAGACCTTGAAAAGGTTCCACATGTTGGATTGCCCATGACCATTCTTATGATGCCAAATATGAAGTTGCATGGCAACTTGGATTTAAATTTAGATTTTAGTAGTTAACTGGTTCCGTGATGTATTTACTTGACACTAGACGTGATATATGTTTTGTAGTGAACACCATGATCTAATTCATGGTTGAGTCGAGGCATATTCATTGGATAGCTACAAAAAATGTTCTTCTATATTTGAAGGGCATAGTACATTATGGTTTTAGATATGTTGGAGATGGTGAGTTTGACGTTTCATGGATTTGTTGATTTTGATTAAGTAGATGTAGCTGATTGGAAGAGTACTTTAGAATATTGCTTTAGTTTGAGTTTAGCAGTGATTTCCTAGTTCAACGGGGAACATGCTTCATTGACAGAGTACATGCAAGCCAACACTTCTAGTTGTGAAGCCATATGGCTTCATTTTTTAGTTGTATAGTCACTAGGTGAGATGTTGGAGCCTACTACGATCTACTACGAATCAAAGTACTATCAAATTCCTTGAGCATTCAATGTTTCATGAGTGCCCCAAGTACATTGACATCATATACCATTTTCTTAGAGATAGGGTCCAAAAGAGAGCAATTTCTGTAGTGTATATTTGGACAAATTAATGGATTACATATATCTTGACTAAACCCCTAGCCAAGGGAAATTTCGAGATCTTCAAGGAGAAACTTAGATTGGTGGAGAACACTTTCCTCGATAAGGAGTTCTAGAAAGTGTATGTTGGATAGTATTTTACAATACCATGATACACTCAACAAATCTGCACAACATTAATTTCCATGTAGCATGATGGTTTCTAGATGAGGGTGCAAAAATAGAATAGACTAGGAGGGAGAGTTAAGCCACATCTTTATTTATAGCTTTTCAGTAATGAGGGTGAATGCATGCATACATGCATATGCTATTTATAGATAGGGCAGGGTAAGATTATCCTTAGATTCAAGTTCTAGGCAATTGAATGTCGTTTATAGGTTAAATAAAAGAGTTTGCATGCAAGTGCATGTGTTAGTGTCAGTTTATTAAGAAGTTTTCTAATTGTAGCTTAAGTCTACATCCGGTTAGTTGCATGCATGTAGATAAGGGCACAAATGTCTAGGAGGATGTGTGCTTTTATTCCTTAGATCATCTCGATTTGAGGCAATATTGCTGCAAAATCTAGCAGGCCCAATGCAAAGCCTCACTAGGCCAAAGGCCAGACCTTATGGCAATAATGAGGAAGGGTTGCCATTGTCACCTCAACAACCACCCTCCTGATCTTTAGTGGGATTGAAACCACAAGGGAGGCTTCCCTAAATCACCTATGAGGGTATTCTAATACTAGGGCTCAAGGTAATAAGTTTTAAAGGTTGAAAGGTGGATAAAGAGCTTGGTAGGGCCATAGATGACCTAGGTTTTCAATGCTAAGGTTCAAGCACTCTAAAGTTAGACCAATAGATTGGCTACTATAAGTTAGGGTTTGGATGATCTTCAATAATATGGCATGCAATGTGATACAACAGCCTAAGAGAAGCCTTCAAAATGGTCTTCAACGAGAATGGAGTAAGGACTTCAAATAGTGACTAGGGAAAATGTGAACTTTCTGGATACCTAGAAGGTGCTATTAAACCAATTAATTATTTCTTGTTACTTGTTCATGACAAATTAATTCTTCTAATGAATGTAATGAATAAGAAACATGGACAACATCATTCAAAAAATAAATTACATGAGAAACCAATCATACAATTGACACGAGTATTTTTGGACAAACGTCCCTAGAAAGACCCCAACGTGGGGAAAACTAGTTTTCAGATCTAAGGGTTTATATTATTATCTTCAGCAAAAATCATTATTGAGAAATTACAATTGCTTGCCTGACACTGGAAAAGCTTTGACAATATTCTATCTTCGCTTCTGCTAATCAATTCAACCTGGAAAACCCCACAACTTCCCTTTTTGCAATTCGCATTGCCTCCAACGACTCGCACTAACACTCTAGCAATTTGCACTAGCCTCCCGAAAATTCGCATTGTCTCCTGGCAAACCCGGATTTCCCTTTGGAAAATCGATTTGCCTCCTAGAAAAGTCAAACGACCTCTAGCAAACTCGCATTGGCCTTTGGAAGACTCACACTGCCTCCTAGAAATAATTTCAACCTCTACCCCTACGAATTTACTAAGCAACTCGACCCTCCTCCTGAAGCTCACAACCTCATTGGAAAAACTTGGCCTCCTGTAGAAAATCACTGATAGCAAAAGACTATGAAAATTCTTCTCCCAATCATTGCTATTGAAACCCTCTTAGTGTCTTCCTGAAAATCACCCCCTCGATGTGTGATCTATCTCCAATGCTGCCCATCGAGATCTCTTTATAATCTCTCATTCACAAATGAATGCCCATGCTTAGAAGTTCATTCAATCCTATCGATGGCTAAGATAATCTTAGAAACTTTCCATAGGCGTCGAGAGGTAAATTGATTTTATCCCAACTAATGTCAATTAATTATCCACTTTCCCCAAGTTTAGACTTAGGAAATATTTAAAAAATCACTAATTGACTTAATTAAGATATTTTCCCTAAGTGAAACTTTGGAAAAATTACATGGGCTTGGAGATAATTAATTCCTATGTTCCTAGCGTCATTGACACCTCCCAAGACTTGAACCTAGCGAGGAAGGTGTTCTCCACACGCTGATTTGTAGTCACATATTGTAGTCAAATTGATCCATACTGTACACATTTCCCGATGAAATGGTGTCTGATGTCTGTGTTTCGACCTATCATGAAATACTGGATTCTCAGATAGCTTGAAGTAACTTTAATTAACACAATGGATAATGGTCGACTCCATCTTTTGACCAAACAATGCCACTAGTAGCTTCTGAAGCCAAATGGCCTCACATGTAGCCATGCCTGTTGCCATGTACTTTGCTTTTGCAGAGCTTATTGCAACCGACTACTGCTTCCCGCTGTACCAATAGACAACCCCTGATCCATGTTGAAGCAACACCCAAATGAGCTTAACAAGCCACCAAAAGATGTGATAAGGGCTAATGAGTGCTACATACTCCAGGATGCATTCTAAAGTTCATGTGCAAGCCTCTAAAGTTACTCCATGCCAACATGTCATGTCCATGGTGTCCTACACCACCCTTAAAGGAGAAAGAGGGGTGATGTTGCTCTCAATAAATCAAGTGTTGGGGCTCCAAGGTAATGTACAAGCCCTCCCTTGTCATCTCAAGGATGACCATTATCATCTAGGCTCTAGAACAAGTGATGCCCATCAAACAGTGTCAAGGTTAGCTTGGGGCATGCTGGGTCCACTGGGCACATCATCAATATCTCTAACACTAAATTTCATACGCTCAATGTTTCAGCATCTCGGGGTCCCTCATGGTGTCAAGGATCATATGCGGTCATCAAATATCCCTATGCTCTACTTTGGGTAGGCAACACTGCATCAAGGTCAATCTCTCTCTCTGCAATGGATAGTACGACCTCTACTTCTCTGCTAAGAAGTTGGGGCAATCAACTCAAGAAGCCATCTAATCTTATGATGAGAACCACTTGAGAAAACCCTCTCAAGATCAAGTGAAAGTCAACAATCATTAGGCAACAAAAACCATAGATGCATCAATGTGGACTATAATGTTAGGGGCACAATAATACTTCGCACAAAGATCACCTTCAAATATCTAACTATACCAAGTGTCATATAAGTGTTCCCTCTCTTGTGTTGGGGTTGGCTAGATGGATAACCCTATTAGATGTTTCTAGCCCCCAAGGGGAAGTGACAAGTCCTAGGTTAACCATCAATCCATAGGTGCATGTGAAGATGGTGGCAATGGAGTGGACGTGACTTCAGGATGGGGCATAGCAAAGGGAGTGCCATCGCCAAGTGACCAACTAATGGTGGTCCAACATCCCGAGTGTATAGATGTAGGGAGGGAACAATTATGGAAGCATGAGTTACCGCTTTCCTCGTCTTGCTTTTTCCATATGTTTGGCGAACCTTTTACTTCTTTACGATAATGCTTTGATTTCGTTGCATAGCTCAGGAACCCAAGCTTGCTTTTAGAGATTTAGCATGTATTACCCTTTAATGATGAGGTAGTTGTTGCTCATCAAGGTTGGGACAATACAAGGGTTCCTTTTTGTGGATGAAGCATCATGTGGTCTAGGAAGCATGTAATCGCTAATGAGGGGTGTAGAGCTGATGGCAGGGTTTTGCCCACGCGCTAATTTTTTGTCCCAACCATATTTTGCATTTTATCTATTTTTTCATCATGGCTTTCTTTTTACTTCACCTTTCTTTTAGCTACATCAACCTCTAGTGCAAAGTTTTCTAGCCCAGACTCAAGTACGAGGATGAGAAGGTGCCAACCCCATGACCATTGACCACTAGTCTGAAGAATGGATATGGAATAAAGGAAAGATAAAAAGTGGTAAGTATGGAATATCATGGGCACACTACTTCAATCAAAGTGTCCATAGTAGTATCCTTCCTAGAACCCTAAGGCCTCAGAGGAGGTCCCACTAGACTAGAGTCAAAGACTAAGCTCCTAGGTAAAGTGAAGGAACAAGAATCCAATCAGTGTCGTTTAGTCATCTAGTTCACCCCTTGATTCATATTAGTACGCGCCAAAACATTAAGTAAAGGCATATGATTACAAAATGGTTAATGTACGTATTGATAGATGACCTCACCTTTGTTCAAGAAGGAATGTTGTATGGGAGAAAGAATTCTAACTGGAGCAATATGTGGAGGATCTATGATATCATGTTAGGTGCTGATCAATAGGGTTGTTGTTTGGCTGGCTGTCTAAGGAGGAGACAAATTTCTCCTATGGGTTACCCACTTTTTGGTGGGTAACATGGACAATGGTCACATGGAACGTGGTGTCAAATGTTAATTTTTCACAATATTCTATGTTGTAATAATCACTTAAAACAATATCATCCAATTTCATTCACCCCAGTAACAATTAAGCAATTATTGATAGAACAGTGAATAGTAAATGCACAATGGAAGATAGTCAAGCATAGTGAGACACAGAGATTTAGGTCAAAGACCACGGAAAAACCCCACAAGGGAGAAAACCTAGAATCATTTCTTCTTCTATTAGTCAATTAGTGTTCAACATGAGATACATAGTCCAATAATAAATCCATAAACTATTGAAAGTCAAATTTTTGACTTTCCAAGTCAACCAAACCAAAATCAATCAATTTAGAGAGAGTCAAATCTAGTCAACACATATGCCTATAGAAGATAATCAAACTTCAGTCAACGAACTCTGTAATTTTCGGTCAACTATCACAGTCAAACCATGTGGTCAATGCAAGTCAACGAGCGAGAATTAGGGCAGAACTTTGGTCAACACAAAGTCAAAGATACCACAAAATATTCAACCTCCTTAGTCAAAAATTCGGTCAACCTGATCCAAAACTAGTCGGCAATGTTCTCTCAAATGAGAGAGATTTGATTGTAGTCAAACCATAGTCAAACAATGCGGTCAACCTCAAAAATTCGGTCAAAGTCTCTTGCAATTTAGCCTTCCAAGACAGTCAAGAATTTGGTCAAAGCGACAGAGAAATAGCCCAATGAAAGAGAGTCAACATTTGTCAATGTAGGCAAAAAATAGATGAGAAAGTCAACTCGGTCAAAATAGAAAGAAGCCTCCTTCTCCTTCTCATGTATGAACCCCTACAAATTTCAGATAAGATTGTCTGATGTGTGATGATGCCAAATGACCTCCAATGTTTGGTCTATTTATATGTGTCTTTGGAGGGTCAATTTACTCTTGTGGGGCTGACATGAACATGTTGAGGCCAACTTGGTCAAAGCCCAAAAATACAAATTTCCTCCGTTGTTTTGATGATGAAATTCGACCCAAAGCTGCCCATTTTTAACACTCCCTTTTAGTTAGGGAGAAATTTCTGGCTGTACCATAAGTCTCTTCTCAGATGTACATGTCTCAACATAAGAGAAGCTCATCTTGTCTCATCTCATCCCATATTGGCTAAACAATGATGACTCGTTCCATAGAAGAAGAAGAATGATCCAGACGACAATAGGGGAGATTGATTTACCGTAAACAGGTCCATTGTAGTCATAAGTGACCTTGGTAAAGATCACATGCACCCTATGTCCACTGACTGACCCTCATCCAACTTGATCCTCAGTAATCAAGTGGTAGAACACTTGCACCACCTTAACTAAGTCCATGGAAATCACGTCCGACTTTGGTAAAGATCACACACACCTAACACTGCTCATCCACTGGCCAGATGGGTTTCAATCGTGGCAAGCTTAACCATCTCAGTATGGCCCTTGGTTAATAATGACTTGAAGGTGACTTGTCGGTAGGATGCACACTAGGACATGTACTTAGCCAAGTCCATGGCTTCAAGGAGTACCCTCACACTCAGGAGCCTCACTGCTCATTCCCCCCTCACCAAGTCCATGCCTAGTCAAAATACTAGGGGAAGAGCATATACTTTGTTCTCGATCAACAATGTTCCCTCTCGGGGATAGATACATTCACTTGCACTCCAAGCCGCTCTTTGTAGAATAGGAACTTCACTTCTAGCAAAGGCTTGGTGAGAATGCAACCTGCTCATTTGTCGAGACGTGTTGGAGCCTCACTGCTCCCATCTGTACCATATCTCTGATATAATGGTACTTGATCCTGTTGTGCTTCGACCTATCATGGAATACTAGATTCTCTGAAACTTTGATCCCACTTTGGTTGTCACAATATATCACGGTCATATCTAGCACAAGATCAAACAACTCTGCAAAGAGCTTCTACAACCAAGCTGCCTCATAACTAGCCATACTAGCTGCATTGTTCTCTGCCTTGGTTGTACTGAGAGTGACAGATTTTTGCTCCCTGCTCATTCATGAAATCATGGCAGACCACAAGCTAAAAAAACACCTTGATGTGCTCTTTCTGTCAGTAATGCTCCCAGCCCAATCTGCATCTGCATATCCATGCAGTCTCAAATCATCACTAGAGGCATATCTCAGACCATAATTGATCGTCCCATGTAGATATCTCAACACATGTTTTGCGGCCACCCAGTGAGCATGCAAAGGTTCCATCATGAACTGGCTCAAGGTGTTAATAGCAAAACATATATTTGGTCTTGTGTTGACCAGAAACATCAGAGCCCTAATCAACTGCCAATACATAGAAGGATCCACTAGATCTAGTCCCGCAACTTCACCAGATAACTTCTTGAAGTTTGCCTCCATCATTGTGGCCATGGATTTGCAATCCACCATCCCAAATCTCTCCAAGAGTTTAACAACATATTTTCCTTGGCTAAGGAAAATCTCTCTGTTAATTTTGGCAGCTCAGGGATAAATTCCCTCCTTTGGACAATCTTCCTCATCTAGGAAAACACCTACTAGCGCTCAGAAGAATTTAATTTGGTTAAGGAAAAGTATATTTTTAATATGGAAACCCCCATGTGCACAAAAAAGACAGGGCAACCCAAAAGGAAATTGGTCAAGTGACCCTCATGTGGAGATCATCATTCTTCTTTCTTTGGTTTGGCTCACATAGGTCTAGAGTTGGTTTGTGGAAGTTCGTTTGCACAGGTTTGAAATTGCAGGGTCCAAAGCTCGCATGTGTGATCTAGGGTTTTGATTTGCAGCTGCAGGGTTGTCACAAAGAATTTTCTGTTGCAACCGCAGGCACGCATGCTTATCCATGTAGTTGGAGGGTTTCAACCGCACACGTACACTCTCTTCGTGCGGTTGGAAACTAGGATTTTATTTTTACAGTTGACCGCAGATCATGACAGTTGTGACCATTGACCATAGGCTTCTGAATCATGATATTGATCAATATTATTGCTGGGTTCATCTTTGAGATATTATTTGGTTGATTTTTGATGAATAGTTTGGTGGATAAAGAATTGGATTATTGTACTCTCTCTTTGCTGAAACATTCAATGACAATCGAAGAAGAATTTGAAAGGGTTTTCCCCCTTGTGGGGGTTTTCTCTATTCTCCAACTAATCTCGGTGTCTCTATGGGTGAATTCTTTTCTTCTATTGTTCTTTTATGTTCCGTTGCATTGATGATGATATTGTTCTTTCTATATAATTGCATACGTTGCTGAATAATGCTATAATGTTGTGGGGTGAATTCAATGTGTAAATAATGAATTGCAATTATCTAAAGCAAAGAACAATATAGCCCATAGAAAAATTAATATGGTTTTAGAGCTGGGCTGAAGAAAAGTCATTGAAGATCACTCCTATGAATACACCGTTGATGGAAGCATGAGAAGATGGAGGAGACCTAAAAGAATGCAAGGGTTTGAATGAAAATGTAGGCAATCTGGTTATTAGGGTTTTGATGGTTATCTTGAGTTTAGGGTTTGGAAGAAACCCTGGTTTATGGTAAAGGCTCGAGTTTTTTTTTAGCACATGTGACAGATTTAGTGTAACCCTAGATGGGCAAGTCTCAATTAGGCCTGGTTGTTGATGATGATGATTGGAAATATTGAAGACAACATTGTTACATGGATAATTGACAGTGATATCTCTTGAAGTCTGGCTCAAGAGGAAGATGATCACTTCTCGTTAAAGATTTTTAGATTTATGTTAATTCTTTGTAATACTATTCTTGTTTAGATTTATTGTTTTGATCGTTGCTTATACTTCCTGCATGAATATTTGAGCATCTAATGACCTCTAGATGAGATGTGATAAGCAAATCCTTTTGAGGATCATCTAAGGTGTAGGAAAAGAAAACTAATGCAGGTAGAAAAGAGCTTGTGGTACTTGATGAAAAGGTTTCAAAGTAGCATCCAAAAATTATAATATGCAAGTGCTACAACTGCCAATAACAAATAAGAGCTACAAGTTGCACAAGTATCTGAATTCTACAAGGTATGTATGGTGTATTGTTTTAGTTGCAAGATAGGAAGGCAAACTAAGCCCTAAGGAATGATGGGAATATCACCTTCAGAAATGACACATGCATGCCTATGAAAGTAACTCTAATCTCTAGTACATTTTGATATATATATATTGACTTTTAATATATGATAACTTGATACTAGAGTTAAATGCTTGCGATAAGCATGGTAACTCTAATGATGAGAGTGTAACAATAAGATGAATGCTCAAGATCTTCTTGTTGACCTTGGTTAGGTTTTGATAAGCTTAGTAATTTTAACAATGTGACAAAATTGGATGCCCTAACTTGCTATGAAGTGATGTTGTCATTATGATTTTTGTAGTATGAAGATACACTTGTTAGCTGCCCTAATTATATGACACTAATCCTTGACGAAAGTTTGATGCCATATGTAATGATAAAGTAGTTGATGCTAATATGTTATGACTATGATGCATATATGTCTAAGAATCCGATATAGTTTGATTTCATGATCTAACAATTCTGCTTATCCATGACAGTATTATGATAGACTGGTTGCTGTCTTGATTGAAGTGGCTTCCCATTCAGAGGGAGAAACTGGACATGAATAACTATCTGATGTTGAAGAAGTTTTGGCAAGTTTTGATTTGAGCAGAGAAGGTTTCTCCTAGTCCAATCCGCAACCGCTGGGAGAAAGGCTTAAGGGTGCGGTTATAAGCCTCCCAACTGCACGAAAGAAGGTCTATGGGTGCGGTTGAGCCTGTAGGATACAAAAACTAAATTCCTATGCATGAGATCAGGAGCGCACGAGGATTATGATAAACTTACAAACATGGAGTAGATGATGGAGAGTTCTATAAGCATGGAAGTTTTTAAGATCTACATAATGTTTGACTTTTTATAGAGAATGTGAATGCGTTGGCTAATCTTGTGTTTGCAGGGGACTGAAATATGCATATCAATATGTTGTTTGCCTTGACTTGATCATTTGAGCTGGTATATAACAACATTCGGTAACAATTGCAAAGGTTTGACGAGATTTGGCTTATTGACTTGACTTAATATAGATGAGTAGTATTGGAATTTTGTCATAATGCTTGACAATTCATAGATATGTTTTGGCTTATGGATTGATTGGAGTCACAGACATAACAAGTTAGGGTTTTGATCAGATTTTGCAATGATGATTTGCCTTGATGTGGAATGACAATGCGATGTAGACATAATTGATTCTGTATTGGCATCATTGGCATTTGGCACATTAATTGAAGTGTAAACAATTGTGATTCAGTATGCAATGATTTTTATTGCAGAAATCTCACAATGAATGGATGGAACTTATATGACTTATCCTTGATGTATATAATTCTTATCACGACTATGTGGATGGCCTGATGAAGTTTGATATTGCTTGATGACAGTTGCTAACATAACAAATAGTAAGGTTGTAACCTAGTATTTGGGTGTGAGCTCTTCCTAGCACGTGGTCCGAAGAGTTTGTGATATTGGCAGGAACTTTTATGGAGTTGATATTAGTTTTGGTTTGATAAACAGACTTAATTGCACAATATTAATTTGTTTAAGGCTTAGCATATTGGTTTGGTCAAGTATTATGTTTATAGAAAACATTGTATGGTTTGAAGCAAGCTTCGAGCCTGATATGTCCCTATTGAAAGTTACTTGGTAAAGCCTGGAAGATGTGTTGATCCAAACCTCTACTTCAAAAGTGGTCCAAGGCAGTGTTGTGAAAATCGCGATTTTTTCCCTAAAATGATTAAATCAGACAATTAAGTCAGTGATTTTGAAAAAATCGCGATGTAATCCGGATTTTTTCCCAAAAAATCTTAATTTTTGTATTTTTTAAATTTTGCCGATTTTATCTCGATTTTTTCTTTTTTCAGACTTTCACCGATTTAATCCCGATCGCGATAATCTTAACATTGGTCCAAGGTATGCCTTTGATTTTGGTTTTATATGTTGAGAATCCATTCTTGGCAAGTAACGGGTCTTTGAAGATCAAAGTAAGAGGGAGTTGGCCTCTGAGATCAAGATGGAAGACCTTGGCATGATGCACTACTTTATGGGATTATAAGTTTGTAAAAGGAAAATATGTCCTGAAGTTATTTGGCATGATGGAATGAAAATCCTTGGACGCCCGGTGGAATTAAATTTCAAGAAGTTATGCAGAGATATTGCTGAACTTGACTTGGCAACCGACAGTTCATTGAAGCATTAATGTTCCTTGTGAACACCCATCTAGATATGACAATTCAAGATTGAGCTACTTCATGCAGCTTGAGTTGCCACGAAGCATATTTGCATGGGATGATCAATCTTGGTCTGAGATATATTTCCAGAGATGTAAGATTGCATGGATGCACTAATTGTTGAAATTCCTAAGTCTATCCGTTAGGAATTTAATCTGTGTTCTGCTGGTTTATTTCTTCTACTTGTTTAAATTCGAACAAGTTATTTGAAACATTTAAATACCGAAATAAACACAATACAATCACAACATCTACAGATCAACAGCTGAAAGAAAACAAACACAGAAGTGACATCATTATTTTTGGACAAATGTCCCCGTAAAAACCCAATGCGGGAAAACCATTGTAGCTATTTTGAGGGTATATTATTATGCAATATTTCCTTGAGTACAACTGAGTGCTTAACCGACTCACCCGACAAAGAAAAATACATGGTAGCAATACGTCTATATTCGGAAACAGGTATTCAGAAAACCTGTCCCATGAAACCCTCTCTCACGACTCTTAAGCTTAGAGCTGACCTTTCTGGCCTCTGCATCAACCTCCTTGCTGACTTGCGTCAGCCCCGGGTCCCTCTGCATCAGCTCTCTGAGGCACTGTGCAGCCTCTGGGACCCTCTGCGTCACTCCAGCAACCTCTGCGTGGACGACACAGTCCCTCTGGGCTCTGCGCTATCTCTGCTGGTCTCTGTGTGTTTAGAACTGGCTGCTGCTCTCACTCTCCCTACTTCTGCACTAGTCTCTCATTACTGTCTCTGCGTCTTTGTCCAGTACTCACTATCCCTCGCTGCTGATCACTGATTCACTTTTGCTTAGTAACCCCTCTCTAGCAAAATGAATCACTGATCACTCTGGTATGTTCTCCAATTGATCCTCAAGCCTCTTATACTTTTCTTGTTGGTTCTTCAACGACTGAGATTACATCTCTATTCAACGGCTAAGATTAGATTTGGCTTGATCCATGACTTTTGGAACCTTCTAACCCAGTTTTATATTAATACTCATTAATATTTTATTTTTCCTAAGTTTAGACTTAGGAACTCCATTAAAAATATTAATTTAATTTAATACCACCCAAACTGGGTACAATATGTCCAAACCATTTTTGGGTCTTGGAGATCTCATGTGCTTTAGCCTCTCCACCAATTTTCATGGCTACAACACATCTGATGCTACCCCAAATCAACACTCCCTCTTAGCGAGGACTGTGCTCTAGTAATACTCCTCAATGAGCATCACTCTGATTATCGGCACCGGTACCTGTGTTGATGCTAGGCCTCCCCACCCAACATCCTTTGCACTGCTGCATCCTGTACTGCTGCCCATGGCCCTGTCACTGCTAATGTTGCATCCGTACGACAACTCCCTCTGCATCCGCGCTGCTGCTGGTCCATCCTCCTAGCACTGCATCTGCACTGCAACCCCCTCTCATCATGTTGCATCATGCTACTACATACTGCTACTGCACTGCAACTCAGTTACTGAGAAGTAAGTAACTGATGCACCTAACTTCTGACATCCCTGTCAGGCTAGAAACACTCCCGATGCTGAGGCTCTCTCTATCGCTAACAAGTGCTCCCTCTACTAACCTCTGCGCTGCTGCAACAATTCCCTACATCTCGCATTGTTGCACACCTCTTTGTGCCATCCTGCACTGGTGCAACACTCTCGTGCCTCTTGCACTGTTGCAGCGTGCTAGCCTCGCGCTGTCCGGGGACTCCTGCACTGTAGCACTCTCTGCCACTCCATCCACATCGTTCTCTACACACATTTGCCAGTCCTGCTACTCTCTCCTCGGGGTTCCCGTAGCAAGGTATAATCCAAGAGGTTGGGTAACTCAAGGATCCTTCCCCTCATCGCCTGTAGTCCTCCTGACTACTACTCGATATCTCCCCACCTCTTGTTTATAGGTACATGAGCACTCATGGCACAATCATCATCCTCCTCGACTTCTTTTTCCGCCTTTGCTGGCACTACCTTAGAGTCAGAAGCCTCTCCCTTACTTTTCTTCCTCAGACACTGGTTCGCATAGTCACCTAGTTCCACAAAATGGAAGCACTTGACCTTGGAGAGGTCCTACTTCTTCCTCTTCTCTTGCTTTCTCGCAGATGCTAGAGCTGCATCTTCTTCCTCTTCCTTCTTGATCCTGACCCCTTTGCTGCTACCTCCCACCTTGCTTAATCGACTGATCTCCTCTTGACAAAGAGCCGCCCAAAGTTCTTCTCAATCTGGAAGACACGCCCTGCCCAGTATGCGTTGGACAAATGCCTTCCACTCCTCGGAGATTGCGTTAAGTGTGGTCCTTACCATCAACTCTTCATTCGACATGGCTCCTATGGAAGTGAGCTGGTCCCGGATCTCCTTCAACTGACCGAGGAAGCGATCTATTTGCTCCCCTTTCTGCATCTGGTATGATCTTAGCTGATTCTCCAACAACATCTTCCTCTGCACGGAAGTATGCTTGTACAATGTCTTCAAAGTGTCCCACATCTCCTTTGCCATTCCTTCTCGACAATATGTTGGACCACATGATCCTTGACCCCATCAAGGATGATGCACTTTGCCTTAGCCATTGCCTCCTCGTACCTTTCATTAGCTACTGGGTCAACTGGAATAGCCATTCCTCTCAAGGCGAAGCCCTTGATATGATGTCTATCTAGAATGGACAAGATCCTGGCCTTCCAAATCACAAAGTTGGATGCTCCGTCCAGCCTGTCTTGATCTCTCAACCCATTCACAACCATCTATGTGCTCTTCTTTGTCGACTCCTTCGAGTCTCTCTACTTCCCGCCTAGAAGTTCTCGGTTCGACTCTTGTTGAGTCTCTTTACCTCCCGTTTGGAAGTTCTCGGTTCGACTCCTGCTGAGTCTCTCTACTTCCTGTCTAGGTGTTCTCGGTTCGACTCTTATTGAGTCTCTCTACTTCCCGTCTGGATGTTCTCGGTTTGATTCCTCCGAGTCTCTCTGCTTCTCGTCTGGAAGTTCTCTTCTAGACTCCTTCTGAGTCCCGCTTTCCCTCCTGGAAATCCTTTTGCCAACAGTCAAGTTGCCCCTCTCCGATCATCTGTGCGACTGCAACATTGATCCAGATTCCTTGGCTAGAAATCCACCTCGGCAGCAACTCCCTCTACCTTGGTTTTGCCCTGTTAGGTACTGTTCTCACCACAGTACCCCACCAGCTTCGCTCCCACAAACTGCCCGCAGCTTTTCTTCCCCAACAACTGAAGGATTGAGCATGTTGGCTCTGCATAATCCTGACACCGGAAAAACAACTCCCTTAGCCAATTGCGTGAGCCCTCCTGGCCTCTGCTTGAGCCTGTTTCTGCCCTCCTCAGCCTCTGCTCTGGCCTCTCCCAGGCCTAGAGTGATGATGCAGTCCCTCTGCATCAACCCTTCCTCTGTTGCTTCTGCAAGGATCAACTACTGTCGCTTGGGACAACTGATTCTGCTGCAAATGCTCTGCTTAGCTGATGCCTTCAACTCTCCTATGATTTGCAATCACGCTCTGATACCATGTTGAAATTCCTAAGTCTATCTGTTAGGAATTTAATTTGTATTCTGTTGGTTTATTTCTTCTACTTGTTTAAATTCGAACAAGTTATTTAAAACATTTAAATACCGAAATAAACACAATATAGTCACAACATCGACATATCAACAGTTGAAAGAAAACAAACACACAAGTGACACTGTTATTTTTTGACAAATGTCCCTGGAAAAACCCAATGCGGGAAAATCGGTGCAACTATTCTGAGGGTATATTATTGTGCAATATTTCCTTGAGTACAACTGGGTACCTAACCGGCTCACCTGACAAAGAAAAATACATGACAGCAATACCTCTATATTCGGAAACAGGTATTTAGAAACCCTGTCCCACGAAACCCTCTCCGGTGACTTTGAAGCTCAATGCTGGCCCTGTTGGCCTCTGTGTCAGCGTCCTGTTGACCTGCGTCAGCCCCAAGACTCTCTGCATCAGCCCTCTAAGGCATTGCGCAACCTCTGGGACTCTCTGCATCACTCCAGCAGCCTCTGCGTGGATGACGCAGTCCCTTTGGCCTTTGCGATATCTCTGTTGGGTTCTGCGTGGCCTGAACTGGCTGTTGCTCTCGCTCTCTCTGCTTCTGCACTGGTCTCTAACTACTGCCTCTGCCTCTTTGTCCAGTACTCACTGCCCCTCGTTGCTGATCATTGATTCACTTTTGCTTAGTAACCCCACTCTAGCAAAATGAATGACTGATCACTCTGGTGTGTTCTCCAACTGACCCTCAAGCCTCCTCTTATACTTTTCCTGTTGGCCCTTCAACGGTCGAGATTACATCTCTAATCAATGACTAAGATTAGGTTTGGCTTGATTAATGACTTTTGGAACCTTCTAACCCAATTTTATATTAATACCTATTATATTTTATTTTTCCTAAGTTTAGACTTAAGAATAATGTTGCGAAAATTGCGATTTTTTTGTTGAAACGATTAAATCGGCCGATTAAATCAGTGATTTTTTCATTTTAAAAAAATCGCGATTTTTTGGGAAAAAATCTTGATTTTTTAATTTTTTAAATTTTGCCGATTTTTACCAATTTTATCTCGATTTTTACGGTTTTTTCTGATTTAAGACCCTTGCCGATTTAATCCCGATTGCGATTTTCGCAACATTGCTTAGGAACTCCATTAAAAATATTAATTATTTTAAGACCTCCCAAACCGGGTACAATTTGTCCAAACCATTTCTGGGTCTTGGAGATCTCACGTGCTTTAGCCTCTCGACCAATTTTCATGGCTAGAGCACATCCGATGCTACCCCAAATCGACACTAATGTGGACTAAAATAGCACATCTGGGTGCTGTTTTAGCTTGGAATCTGCCATGACATCTTGATGAGCAGGGAATATAAGTCCATAGCTTTAAGCACGACCGAGGTTGAGTACATTGTTGCTAGAATGGCTAGCTATGGGGCAATTTGGTTAAGGAAGCTCTTTGGAAAGATGTTTGAGCAGGTTCTGGATAAGATAGTGATACATTGCGACAATAAAGAGTGGGATCCAATTGGTAGAGAATCCAGTATATAGTTGGGATTGAGATATCTTTACATATTGAGATAGTGTTGCCGTATGAGACAAGCTTAGGCTTATGGTTGTTGTCTCTGTGAGAGGGAGGATGAATAGCATATCCTTTTGTGACATGTATTTATTCTAACATAATATTTGATGTAATGTCCTGCATGAACAGGAAAAT
The DNA here is from genome assembly GCA_000404065.3 of Pinus taeda. Classification (NCBI taxonomy): domain Eukaryota; kingdom Viridiplantae; phylum Streptophyta; class Pinopsida; order Pinales; family Pinaceae; genus Pinus; species Pinus taeda. Next base: position 347,488 of record APFE030159605.1, read on the forward strand.
AGAGGACTACTATTCTTGGTAATGTATGAGGCAGTGTGATTGAGCTATTCAATGAATTGTTTAAGCCAATACTAGATGTAAGCACATTGATATGTTTCTGATCTATAGAGAGTCGGGCTGTGGACACTGAGCCAATTCTTCCCCCCTTTCTAAGCTCCGAAGGTGAGGAATTGAGATGTAGGGCTCTTGGGGTTGAGGGATTTCTGGACTATAGGGTGTCATCCCTAGCGTTGGGAGACTAGAGCCTCCTGACAACACTAATAGATGACATATGTTCCAGAGTACCTTTAGGACCCAGGATGTTGGTCAACTTTGACCTGGTTTTGAGGATTCTTCATGATGACACCACTATGCTCTAGGCTGGCCTTGACAAAACCTAATGGGTAGGAGTTGATTTAGAGCCCAGATGAGGATGGTCTCCCATCGAGAGCCTATGGAGGGCTTGTTGCACCAAAGGAAGCCCTAACATTGGAGAGGAGACCTTATTTGACAGTTGGAGCCCCATGGAGATGACTTGATGCAAACCAACTGCACCTCGGACCCCAAAGGAGGTATTGAGGTGGATTTAACAGCTATCCTTGAAATTTTGGATCATTTAGGCATCTTCGCTCATATTGACACTTCAACACACTTTGGCATGGCGTTTTGAGCCCTAATTGGACACGACGTTAGCATTTAGAGAGGCTAGGACTCACACTTGTTGGGCTAGTTTGATCTATTTTATCATCAACCAATGGGTTGGCTTGTAACCAAAAGTCATTTAATGCCAAACTTATTTTTAGGGGCTTCATTAGGGTAAATTAGGTGAGATAAACCTCATTTCATTTTCATAATCACTTGTGATCTAATTCGGTCCTCTAAGAGAATTCCACCAAGATGAATTGTATCTTCTATCTTGTGGAGTTGTGATCTATTGAGGACTTTTACTTATGGAGCTATTCTTTGGTATTGGAGATGTCATTTTGGAGCAATAAAGGATTGATTTATGCATTCTATCTTGTAACTGTACCTTGTATTTGATAATTTTTTGTATTTTGTGGCTATTGTATGGAATGGTTAGCTATCCAAGGTTTCTATGTGCTAGTTATTGTTGAAAATTATTCGATGAAATCTTAGTAATAGTGTTGTGTGCATTACCCACTGAGAGAATTTGTGTGACAATCCCATGGGTGAATCCTTCAACTAGCTCTCCCCATTGACTTTGCTCCCTCACAAAATGATAGCTAGGGTTTGAAACCTAGGGTTTCATGCTTCCCTTACTCCTTGCTACCCAAGGTCATTTTGTTGATCGCACTCAAATTTAACTTCCTAAAACCTAATTTCGGCTTCTTAAGGAAAATCATTAGCTAGGGTTAGGGCATACATTTCAATTAAGGTAGAGTGTTGCCTTGTGGAGGGATTCAACACATGGTTGCAAGGTATTTGCCTCAAAATCAACCTTTTCTCGCGGTGAATTTCTCAATTTTAGTGGTGATGTCCTTTTCCCTAGGTAAATTGTGCCCTAGAAAAGCCCTAGTTGCCCTAGGCTTCAATTGAATATAGACATCTATTGTAAGCCTTTTGTGATCCCAAAGAGAGAGAGGGGGAGGCGATGGCGGGCTTCCATGCACCAACAAAAGGAATATTGCTATACAGATAGAGATACAGATAGAGATGCACAATTTACACATAAATAAAAAACTGCCATATAGAGAGATATATATGACATTTACTTATAATAGTGATAATGTTGCAATAGAAAATAGAAATATCTTAACAATGGTCAAATTTTTCTTCCTACCCTGCGGTATGTGTTATCACTTTTGAAGATCCTGTGCAACCGACTATTGCCAACACACATAGGACAGAGGCCCATTGTCACCACTCTTTAAGCCTTAATTCTTACCACAAGGCTATGGGAGGTTTACTATGAGATACTCTAGAGTCCAACCAACCCACTACAATACTGGTGCCTTATAATGGGGTCTAATGGCCGAAGGGAGGAGTTTTATACTGCTGTCCTGTTGGCTTAATGTAAAAATTTGCAGTATGAATTTAACTAAACCAGCGTACATGTACACTAAAGCTTGATGAAATTTAGCAAATAAATAGTCCAAATTAATGTACTTGAAATATACTAACCAAAAATTAAGTCTATTCTATGATCTACTACATGTTAAGAGGAGTTGTTGAACAATTATGCTTGCTGTCCTCTTTAACAAGGCTGCAAATCTGCAAATCATTTTCTAATAGCAAGCAAAAATACTCAAAATTTTGTTAGATATGGCATGTAAATAGTAAAATTTATGTATTTAAAATGTTGTAACTGCATGTATAAATATTTCTAGGAGTGAACAATCAGTTATGGGGGTTCCTTTGTAAAAATGTTTGTTCCCCTGCTTTTAACATGTCTGTAATTTCTGTAGGAAATGCAAAAATCTGAAAGGAAGCCCCTTGCTAGGCCACCCAAAACTGTTGGAACACTTCTAGACTATGGATCTAAGGGTGGGAAAGTTAAAAGACTAAAATATGGTAAATTTAGGTCAGCTTTAAGCCTTGGACCTGTGACAGAATTGAATTTCTAGCAACCTGAAAATTCTTTCTTGGAGGTCTTGTGGTTAAAACACCTTGGGTGTTTACCCATAAATTTATTTTGGCTATTAATTTAACTATAAAGGAGTTGAAATAAGCAAAATTTAGTTAGCGATGTAATATTTAAACTATTTAATGAGATCTGAGCTAAAAGAAGACTACAAATGATACTTCATTACTTCTTAGTGAAATCTGCAATTTGAAATTTTGTTACAACATGATATGCCTATAGATCGAAATACAGAAACTATATATAACCGTGTAAAATGCATTAAATAAAGATCAAGAAAATAGATTTATACTTCCCTTGGGTAAAATATAAATTTAAACTCATACTCCAAGGGTTTTACTAGCTAAAATGTTTGGAAAATTTGAGCACACTAGTAAAATAGAATAAAAATAAAAGGAAAAATTGTTTTAGATTTTTTAATATTGTACAAATTTAAATTCCTACTCCAAGTGTTTTACTAGCTAAAATGATAGGAGAATTTGAGCAGCAAGTAAAATAAAATAAAAATAAAGGGAAAAAGTTGTTTTAGATTTTTAAAACTGTACAAATTTAAAATCCTACTCCAAAGGTTTTACTAGCTAAAATGATAAGTAAATTTGAGTAAACCAGTAAAATAAAATAAAAATAAAGGGAAAAAGTTGTTTTAGAATTTTAAATAGATGGGGGTGGAAGAGTGAGTTTTTACCTTGTCTTCTCACCTCACCAATTGGTAAAGTTGTGACCACAATCCTTTTTTATCAATCCTTCCCTTTTGAGACTAAAGAGTGAGGAGTTGGGGGTGGAACTATCCCAATCTCTTAACCTTGAACTTGCTCACTAGGAGGACCTGCTTATTCAAGATACCCCAACCAAAGTAGAAATTATAGCACCAATAGTCCATGATTTTGGATGGAGATTTCTCCTAGAGGGCTTGCCCAACACTTGGAACAGTGTATTTTTAGTGGCTAACAAAGGGAAAGATTGGAATTTTTCCTTCCACATGATCATATGTCTCTCAATGGTTCCCTTCTTCGATCTTGTGGTGGAAGAATTGTACCTGCAAAACACATTTAGAAGGCACAGTGATAGAGGCGAAAGATCAAGAAAATAATAGAAAAACCAATACAATACAACTCAAATGCACAAGAGAGTATTTTTTGCAAACTGGTTTCTTTGTATTATGGCATCAAATGATCTCATAGACCAAAAAGATTACCAGTGGAGAGGCTGGCCTTTTATAAAACTTTTTCTAATGGCTAGATAATGCCTAGTTTGACTCTCTCTAGAAAACAATATTTACTAGTCATCCACATGTTGGAGACTTTTAACAAAATATTACATTAAATTCATGACTTTGCCCACTAAGGGGTCTAATTGACTCTCACAAAACCTAAGGAAGCTCAATGTTCCACTTGCAAAGGATCAATAAGTAAAAAAAATGAAGAATAGTAGCCTTTAGTGCTTCAATGTTCTCCTTGACCTTTCCAACAACTATCTCACCCTTTGACTTAGTTTTTTCATGCATAGTAACTTGAGTTTGACCACCTTTTTTCTAGTTCTCCAATGCCTTGATGAATTTGCCAATTCTACCTCTTGGGTTTGTTGTAACTCGGCTTGATTTCATATGGTTCTCGCTTCATTTGACCAAATTATGCTTTGCATTGCCACATCATCACTGATTGCAACGTCATCATGCCCTATGCTAGATCTCTAATGCCCTTGAGTAGGCTAAAGTGATAAGTAAATTTGAGTAAGCTAGTAAAAAAAATAAAAATGAAGGGAAAAAGTTGTTTTAGATTTTTAAATAGATGGGGGTGGAAGAGTGAGTTTTTACCTTGTCTTCTTACCTCACCAATTGGTAAAGTTGTGATCACAATCCTTTTTTCATCGATCCTTCCCTTTTGAGAATAAAGAGTGAGGACTTGGGGATGGAACTATCCTAGTCCCTTATGTTGAGAAATCTAGGGCATAACAATTAGGTGATTTCTCTTCTTAGATAACTATTTGTGAATGCTTTTTACTTCTTAGATTAGGATCTTCTTTTACTTAGGTTATTACAATGTTCTTCTTCATCAAAGAGTTACCAGTGCATAAACCATAAAGAGACAAGAGACACAGAATGTAGGCGATCAGCCAGGGCCAAAACCTCTTCTACTTGAGAGGAAAACCCAAACAAATTCTTCTTCTTATAGAGACTTCAATTGACAAATACCAAGTCCAAAACCCTTGACCTATTTGCCACTCCAAGACCAAGACACAAGTTCCCTTTCGCTGCTTCTCTTTTGTGCCCAAGTCAACACCTGGTCCAACTGCTTGCCTTCCTTTGTACCTCAACTATACTTTAGATCTCGACTTTCCTTTTCTTTGCTTCAGACCTGCAACTTCTCGGCTTCCATTAGAAACCCTAGCGCGTGTAAATTATCAACTTTGGAACCTTGATTCTATTCGCTTTAGGTGGAGGCAACTTCATTGGCAACTCGGCTTGATAATGAACTTGTTCCCTGCCTTAATTTGTCCTTCAAAGTATACTGTGATATCTCAGCTTCTTTTGCAGTCGAAAATACCCTTTCTTCGCACGCGTGCAGTAGATCAACCCAAAACAGATCAGAATGGCCTCGAAAATTGTGAAAATTCTTTCACTGCAGCAACTGATTTACTTTTCCTACTTATTTCACCATAAGTTATTCATGAAATTAATTCAACAAACATTAAAATAATTACTGCTGCCGATATCACGCCGTAATACAGAAACAAACATATGCACAACGATCAACACATTGACACAGTTATTTTGGACTAATGTCCTCGGAAAAACCCAATGTGGGAAAATCTGTGTAGCAAGGGAGGACTTTATTATTCAACAATTTTCTAGTACAACAGGGTGTCAAACTGGCTTACCCACACATAGACAAATTCTCCAACACTTCTACTAAACCCGGTGTAGGCCCTACTGACCTTTGTGTCAACCTGAAACCCTCTGTGTCAGCCTACTGAGGCTTTGCGCAGCCTCTCTGGCCTTCTGCGTCAGTCCTGTAGCCTTTGCGTGGATGACATAGGCCTTGTTGGCTTTGCGCAGTCTCTGTTGCCTCTGCATGGCTTCCGCTGGCCCCTGCGTCTGTCTCTTCTACCTCTGCGCTGATCTTCTGTCTCTCTGTTCCATACTTACTACCTCCTAAGTGCCCTCCAGACCAATGGTTCAATTTCTCAGCTAACCCCGCTCAAGAAATTGAATTGACTGGTCTCCCTCAGTGTGTTCTCCAAGTGACCTTCAAGCCTCCTCTTATACTTTTCTTGTTAACAAATCGATGACCGAGATTAAGTCCCTAATCAATGGTTAAGATTAGATCTGGCTTGATCCATGTCTTTTCGACCATTCTAACATAGTTTCATATTAATACACATTAATATTTTATTTTCCCTAAGTTTAGACTTAGGGATTCCATTAAAAATATCAATTATTTTAATATCTCCTAAACTGTTTAGAATCTGCCCAAATCCTTTCTAGGTATTAGAGATCTCATGTGCCCTAACCTCTCCACCAAATTTCGTGGCTAGAGCACATTTGATGCTACCCCAAATCAACACTCATTCTTAGCAAGGACTATGCTCTAGTAATATTCTTCATTGAGTATAACCCTGATCATTCGGTATCGGTCCGTGTGCTGATGTTAAGCCTCCCTACCCAACATCGTCTGCACTGCTGCATCCTATACTACTGCCCATGACTCTACTACTGCCACTGCTGCCTCTGTACGACAACACCCTTTGCATCCGTGTCGCTGCTGGTCCTTTCTCCCAACACTGCATCCACACTGCAACTCCCTCTGCATCTGTGCTACTGTTGGTCCTTTCTCCCAACTTTTAATAAAATATTACATTAAATTAATGACTTTGCCCACTAAAGGGTCAAATTGACTCTCACAAAACCCAAGCAAGTCCAACGTTCCACTTGCAAAGGATCCATAAGTAAAAAAAATGAAGAATAATAGCCTTTAATGCTTCAACATTCTCCTTGACCTTTCCAACAACTATCTCACCTTTTGACTTGACTTTTTCATACATAGTAACTCGTGTTTGACCACCTTTTTTCTAGTTCTCCAATTTGATGAATTTGCCAATTCTACATCCTGGGTTTGTTGTAACTTGACTTGATTTCATATGGGTCTTGTTTCATTTGACCAAATTATGCTCTGCATTGCCACATCATCACTGTTTGCCATGCCATCATGCCCTATGCTAGTTCTGTAATGCCCTTGGAAATTTGGAGAAATTGAGACATGGGTTTTGTTCCTCTAGTTTTGTAGACCAATTTTGACATATTACATATCAAATTCTGATAAAATTTGCCTTGTTATGCCACCTATAAATCTATCCTGCCAGGCCATCACACCCAGGTGGATGATTTTAATGCCCTTGAGGATTTGAGAAATCTGAAACATGGGTTTTGTTTCTCTTGTTGAGTAGATCAGTTTTGACATAATGCATGTGAAAATCTGCCCAATGCTCCTCTTGTTTTGCCACTTGAAAACTTGTGCCACCTATTTGACTAGTCATATCTTGAGAATGCCTTCACCAAATGGACAAATTCCACATGTCATGGCATCCACTCACTAAGCTTTGCAATTTGAGATCCTGTTGACTTCTTGATTCTTGGACCAATTTGCATTGGGAAACATGAACTACCTTGGGAAGCATGAAATGTCATTAACTTTGAGACTACCATCTTCGACAAACATTTGAGGGATACGACATCAAAACCATGACCACCAACAGAGTCTATAGACTCATAACCATGTGAAAAGACATAGGTGCACCTTGACACAGGTTGGATTGGTCTATACCCCTACAAAATTATGCTCCCATAAAACCATGAGTCCTCAAATAAGCCCTTCCAAGGCCCTCCAATCCCATCTAGGATGAAAGGAGCTGAAATGAATTCAAAGGGATCAACCATGGTCAAATCAAACACACTGACATAGTACTGAACATGATACAAGGTCTAAGATACCTTATACAAGGCCTCACATGGTTGTCACATGGCTTTTGACTTGTGGCCTTGAGCTTGCAATCGTGTGAACAAATGTAGTATTCCTTTTGGAATATTTGGCTAAAATCCCCAACAATTCATTTAAAAAAATTACTCCATAATAAATTGTACATTTTTTACCAGCAAGATACAATTTCAGATGTAAAGTGTTGGAATTTCTAAGTTTAACTCATTAGAAATTCTTCTTGTACTATCTGGTTTATTTCTTCCTACTTGTTTAATTACTTAACAAGTTATTTACCATGTAAATACTGAAAATAAACACAAGTACAATATCAACATCTGCAGATCATCAACTGAAACAAAACAAGCACACAAGTGACACCGTTATTTTTGGACCAATGTCTCGGGAAAAACCCAATGCAGGAAAACTGATGCAGCTATTCAAAGGGTTTTATTATTATGCAGTTTTCATAATACAACCAGGGTGCCAGAAATGGCTCACCCTACAGAGATTTCCCTCGGCATTAGTACCTCTCCTCGGAGACAGATATTTCGGCTGATAAATCACCGATGAATGATCCGACAACAACAATTGCAACTCCCACTCCTCTGTGTCACTCTGATAAGGATTGCGTCACCCTATCCGGCTCACCAGCGCCCAGTGTGTCCCACGAAATCCTCTCAGCGCTACCTCTTGACCCTGCGTCAGCTTCTAGAGCTTCTGCGTCAGCCCCTAGGCCCTATGCGTCTCACACACTGGCCTCTCCTGGCTCTGCATAGCTTGGAGCTGCCTCTGCGTAGCCTCCAACAACCTTTGTGTCAACCTCTCCGGGCTTTGCGCTGTCTCTCTAGTACCAACTCTGCTTCTCTGCTATGTATTCACTGCCCCTCGCTGCTGATCATTGATTCTATTTCTCTTAGCAAACCCCGCTCTAGAGAATAGATGACTGATCACTCTGGTGTGTTCTCCAACTGATCCTCAAGCCTCCTCTTATACTTTTCTCGTCGGTCCATCAACGACTGAGATTAAATATCTAATCAATGGCTAAGATTAGATTTGGCTTGATCCATGACTTTTGGACCCTTCTAACCCAGTTTTATATTAATACCCATTAATAATTTATTTTTCTTAAGCTTAGACTTAGGAACTCCATTAAAAATATTAATTATTTTAATATCTCCCAAATCGGGTACAATCTGTCCAAACCATTTCTGGGCCTTGGAGATCTCATGTGCTTTAGCCTCTCCACCAATTTTCATGGCTAGAGAACATCCGATGCTACCCCAAATCAACATCACTTTCGCCTTAACTGTTTGAATTCCCCACTCTTTGGAGTTGGAAGCGATCAACTGTTGGTTGCTTGTCATAGTGCAGAAACAAAAATCGACCTGGAAATCTTTCATTGCTTGACTGCATGGAGCTCCATGCTGAGAAATTAATTCTCAGGTGACCTGCACACTGCTATCTGAGTCCCTTGCCTGCATTTATTCGACTGAAGACGGGCATCGAAGCACAAAGATGGCTCATATCACCTCAAGGTAGACCCAACACTCTATCTTATGGATCGTGGTCCTTGCTACCTTGACCCAGTGATTTTTGACAATCACAATTACTCCTGAGACCAACACGTCTGTTCCCGCATTCAATCTTGTAGCTGCCGATGCATATGCCTTTAAGTCTCTGTATTAAACTAGCGGAGCCCAATATGTCCTGTATTATTGCAATAATGTTATATCAAAGCTTTTACTCATCGAGACTTTTATTCTTAAAGACTGTACGAAAGAAAACTCCCAATGTCCTTGGCCCCTTTTGTTTAGCACCTTTCTATTTTCCTCCATGGGACTAGGTGCGGTGACCAGAGGCTTAGCCTTAAGGCGCTAGGGAATTTTGTTACTTCCTGGGGGCCTTTTTCCCTTTGTTAAGAGCTTAGTGCCCTTGGTTCTATAAGTTCTTCTCGACCATGTGCCAACCCTAATATCGAAGCCCTCTTATCGGCAATTTTTCAAGTATCAAGTGTGACAAAGTGCCGACATCCTCAACCTCCGATATGCGATCTTCAATATGACATCATCAGTTCCACGTGGCACCTCATGAGTGGTGACATGTGTCACATAGATTTGCCCCCTTAGCCCCCCTCAAAATGCCAAAACTGCCTGCCTCATCTCCTTCTGTATCGCCACATCATGTTGACGCTAGATGCCACTGTAGCTTTATCAGAACTAATCATATGTTGCCATGTGTCTTACTAGAGGAGAGAGAAAATGGCCCGTCCACCTTTGGTTTTGCAATGAAATCCTTTGTTAATCCTTATTGGTGCTCCCCAACTGTTTTTAACGCTATCAAAACTTATAACAATATCGCAACTTTTTAAAGGTTTTCACTTTTGGAAGTTCCGATCCTCTGATTGTTGATGTTCCGATCTCCTCCGAGCTCCGATGTTGCGACCGTCGTTCTCCGATGTCTCTGGACCTCCAATATGCGATGCACTGATATGCTTGATGCTCTGATGTTGCGAGTGCCAATATTTTGGAGGCTTTAATCCTTGAAAATTCAGCAGACCATATCTTTTGATCTAGGAGTCTATTTTGGACTTCCACATGTCATTGGAAAGCTTTTTCAGAGCAATTTCCAGTGGAGAGGGTTCGATTTAGACTTTGAGCCTTCTGCAACTTGGACACTGACTGCAAACTTCTCTTCTCTTTTGCATTCTTTTGACATCATTTGGCACCGTTCGAACAATTTTGGAGTAAGTGATAACACAACCTATCTTTGATCTCTAAGCTCAACTATGGCCATCTTTGAAATTGAACTGGAAAATTCCCTTTTTCACTTGCTCAACTACTGAATATGCTATTCCCACTCTTTTCTAGAGTGAGAAAATCTGCTTGCAGCTACTGTCGACTATGACTGGAAAAATAGATTTCTAGGCTAGAAACCCTCTAAGAGAAATTTCCCTTTGTGTGTGCACTCTCTTCCACCTGACACTGACTTTGCCTTGCAAACTATTGCAAAGACCTTCTGCGCCCAAACAAGGAATTTGCTCAACAAAAATGTTGGATTGCTGCTCCCTCTATGTGCTGGAATCACTCAATTTGACAAGCCGAATTTTTCAGCCAACCCGCACTGAAAAATCAAACTACCCAACAACTTGCACTTCCTAGCTTAGGCTCTTAAATTCATCTTGTTGCTCCCTCTGAACAACGAATTTCTGCTTCCGCTTTTGAGCTTCATGTCTCTGATCAAAATCGCTCTACTACCATGTGCAAATATCACTATTGAAATTTTTATTGCAATAACTAGAATTAATTCTTCTAACTGTTAATTAAATTAGCAGTTTATTGCAATGACAACAATAAATTAATCACATTGCAATCTTCACAAATAAAAATACTTAGAAAGATAAACTGGAACTTGAGAAAATACTGACACACACACAAAATATGATACCGTTATTTTTGGACAAAATTCCCCAGAAAAACCCAACTTGGGAAATTGGTGCAGCAACTGAGGGTTTTTATTATTAAGTAGTAATGAGAAATTTAGAGGACAATAAATATTGCCAAATTGGCGAATCTATCCAAGAGTAATATTGGCAAAAATTCTTTGAGGGAAATTACCCCCTCTCTGAGCAATCCAACACTTGTCTGCCTCTAAAAACCTAGTCGCCTAACCAGCATTGTGCATGCCCTGCATCACCCTAGCGCAGTGCCTCAAACGCTCTGCCTGAATCAACTGCAAATCTAGTTGTCTTGCCTGCTGTTGACTGGGAAAAGGTTTCTCCGCCCCTCTGGAAAATTTTCCTAACCTCTGGAACTAAAAATGTCTTCCTCTTCAACTGGATCGAATTGCCCTCTTGAGGCTCTACATTGCCTCTACACTGCCTCCTGGAGAAAATCTCAACCTCTTATGTCTAACTCTCCAGAACTGGAAGAATTCCTCCGGACTCACTGTCTGTCCCTCTCTATCTCTGCTTCCCTTCTCTGGGTCAAACTCTTTCGACAACTCCTGCCGCTCTTCAGAAAGTTGAATTGCCCAAAGAAATTGATCTCAAGTGTCACAAGTCCGTTTCTCCATCCACCCATGTACTTCTTATAATATCATTGTGGGACTCCAACGACCAAGATTAAATCTTAATCAATGGCTGCGATTATTTCCTAGTTGATCCGTGTGAGTTTCTAGATAATTCTCAGCTTTCTCAATTAATAATGATTAATTAACCAATTTTCCTAAGTTTAGAATTAGGAAACATTAAAAATCTGGTTAATAATTTAATTGAGACACTTCTATGGAATTTCTAGAAACTATTTTTGAGTTATGGAGAACTCCTATGTTTTAGCCTATCCACAAAGTCTTGAGACTAGAACACCTCTAATGCTACAAAAAAGTAACATGCAATAATGAAACCAATGCTTATTACGAAAACCAATTAGAGCACAAATATCTTGAAATGAGATTGCTAACAATGATCTTCAAGAAAAGGGGACAACAATGAAATGCAAGAGAAACTCAAGAATGCTATGATGCACCTTCCAATGTGTAATGAGATTCAAGGATTTCTTTTTACCACTTTAAGGATAAATAAGTTTTCATGAAAGCAATCACTTTAACACTTTACCATTAGCTTAAAAATAAAAAGATAATGTTCCCAAAACTTAGAGATGAGTTCTTATGAGTGTAAAGCCTTTGCAAGATGTTTTCTTTCCATTGTAACTGTAGATATCAAACTTTTATATGTTCATATCGGACCTCAAAAAAATTATATCAGACCTCAAGAAACATTTGAATGTCATCAATTGAAAAGCATATATGTTTGCTTGACTTATGAAGTATCTTAGATGTATCTTAGGGCTATTATGGATGATTTTATTGAGATTATACCATTGTTAAGAGCCACTTCAAGATCTGATTATCAAAATAGAGACGAAAAGAGGGGATAAGAGGCAAACCCTTAGGCTTAGAGGCATTGTTGAATGGATAGATGGACTCCCAATGTGCACTTGAACTCCTCCAAACTCCTGCAACACCAATTTCAGTTAAATAAAAGCCACCAAATGATAGATCAACCCTCTTGTGACTATGTTTAGGGCCTCTAGGGCTAATTGATGGACTATGAGACTTCAAGCCCCTCAAATCCTTTCTCAAATCAATGGTAGGTTTGGAAAACAAAGTGTTAGCTTGAAACACAATGGCTCAGTGGAAAAACAATATCATAATCAACTTCAAACCCTTTCCAAACTTACCCTAAGCCTACAAACACAAGAAATTAGTGCCAAAACGAATTGCAAAGCCAAACATGAGCCAATGAGGGGCTGCGCTAAGGAGAAAGAGGCTTAATGAGGCTTGTGTTAGGCTTTGAGAGGGAGAAAAGGCCTGCGACCTAGGGCTAGAGGCCCTCTAAGGCATGCGGCTAAGAGAAACAACCCTTAAAAGGGATGCGACTAGGGGAAATAAGCCCTATTAGGGTTGCAACCACAAGGGAAAGCCCTTAAAAGGGATGCGGCTAGGAGAGAAGGCCCTTTTAAGGGCTGCGACTATGAGGAAAAACCCTCACAAAGGCTACAGAAAGCCTCCAAGAGACTCGAAACTCACACGACACCCCTGCAAAACAAGATTATCCTAAAAAATTGATGAAAAATCACTTCCAGAAACCCTCCAAGGTTTGCGACCTTCCTTTATTGGCTAGATGTTGAGAAAATAAGGCTTGGGAAACTGAGATCTAACCCTCAAGACCTTGGATCAAATCTCCTCACTTGAATGACTTGCTCACCTGGGCTAAACGACTCCTCTAGAGGCCTAATTACCCTTGAAACCCTAGCCGTTTAGGCTAGGTGAAGCTAGGGCTCTCCAAAAAAATGATTTCTCTTCAATTGCTTGAGTTAGCACCTACACAAATGAAAAATAGAAAGCCCAAATACCCAATATGTACGAAAATTTCAAATAAACTCCAAAACCATAATGCTATACAAAATAGAAACAACGGTTAGTATTAAAATACAAGGATTAGAGAAAAATATATCTACAAATATTTACAATATTTACAAAAATGAAATTTCTCTTATTAACATATTAAATCTTTGTAGCACAAGTAAATAGATGAGAGAGATTTAATCAATGTCAAAATTTAGCAAAACCCTCCTGCATCAAATATTCGTTAGATCAAGACTTGGAGCCAAACGAAATGTTATCCCCTCATAGTTTGTGAACTTGGGGTTTCCAAGGGCTAGAGAAACCCGTAACTCAATGCACTTTGAAAAATAGATTATTATATCAAAAGGGTTCGATTAACACAAGAAATCTAGAAATTTGGAGATACCTGCCAGATCCCCTAGACCCAAAGTGCTTACTCTAGCCCAACACCTAAAGCAAGATACTTGTGCTAATAGATGTTCCTATTACTAGAAACTAAAATAATAATCATGCAATATAATAGTTGAAAGCAAATAAAAGCAAATCATCCAACACATACCACAGATCAACAAGTGAGAGACACCTTGAATTGAACCCCAAAGTCTTATGCTTTTATTACTAAATCTGGTAGAGAATTGCCAAGTACAAAGATAATTTTGATCTAGTTAGATCATGCCTATAAGAGGAACATAATAACTTCCTTATATAGAAAAAATAAGAGGGAATAACCTCGCCAAGTGGAAATAACGACTAGTTCCTTGATCTGTGGTTCGATCCTCGTCAAAATAATTTGATTTGTTGATCTTCTTGAAAAAATTCGATCTCCTTAGTTGATGGAGAAAATTCTTTGATCCTTGTCCAACTTTGAATTTTACTCCTTGATTTTGAGAAAAAATTCAAATTCCACATTAAACCCCCTTTTAACTTGGTCCAAAAAATAATATTTTGAATTTTTACCCTCAAAAAATCTTTTTTTGATTTAAGCACCATGGTCCAAGGGATCAATTTCTTTTAAAACTTTGACTTTTCCTTTGCTGGAGGACCTCATAAAGTCTATTTTTTTTGGACCCACAAATTTCTTTTCCAAAATTTATTTTTTCCACTTGGAGGGTAATTAATTTTCCCTTCATTTTATTTTTTTGGATAATTTATGGCTTAATTTTAATTTTATTTTTTGCCAGAAATTAAAATTAAAAAATATTTAGGAGGAAATTAATTATTTTTCCACCCTCTAAGTGTATCTAAAAAAATAATTTAGCCATTGTGTCTAAGTATGAGTAACCAAACACTAAATTACTCCTAGACACACTTTTACATCAAATATTACAATTTCAACCCTTGGAAGGGGAAATGCGCTTAGACATAGACTCTTGACACTCAACCAAATTTTGTAACAAGACACATGATCTAGTATGAAAAATACATAGACTCGATAAACACTAGGACTCACTTAAGATCTCGTCAATGAGTTCCACCCTAGCTTTGGGGTATATCTGGGAGAAAAAACTCTATCAATTATCCGTGTTTACAAACACACATAATTTGGGGAGGTTAAAAAATTCCCTTGGATGAAGCCCTTTGAGAAGAATCATAGGCTTACCTAGGTGTTATTACATGGCTTATTAGTCATCTTATAGTCATTTACACTGATTTTGTAGAATTTAGGATTACGATGATGACATTGATTCAAAATATTTTGTCTGTTGCAATATACTCTGCTTCCTGGATTGGTGACATGTACATGGTTACCATCTGACTCTACTTGGGGACAAGTTGCTTTAGTGAAGGAATGTGAGAATCCAAAATCAATATAAAATATGCCCCATGACATCAGATGTCATCTTTGAAGTCCAATTTGAAGAACTTGTCTGCTTACGAGTGGATCCATTGGTTGTTTGTCAGATGTCCTGATTCTTTTGGGTTGATGAAGTTTCTCAGTGTTGTATCTCATGTCCTCATCAAATTTGATTCTTGTCCTTCTTTTGTTCACGATATGTGCTGATATGGCATCTTGGATATGTTGAAAGAACTTGGTTACAACTGCATTGTATCCTGTAGGATGGCCTTGTGCTTCAATCTCTTCATTGTCAGACCTCCTTTGGTTTTCAACCTGATGCCTTCTTTCAACTTCTATATATAATATGACCATTCCACCTTTTGTTGTTGGAATTGTAGCATATGATAGATCTAATTGGATACATCCTTCAAGATTGGCTAACTTTCGAGATAAGAGCATTCACCACACATCAAGTACATTTATGATAACGATATCCATAATAATTATCTTGTATGGGAAATTTGCCAAATGGACTTGCAAATCCTTGATCACGCCAATAACTTCAATCTTCTTTGAATCCATGAAGCATATGCTATGATAAGGCCTCGATATTCTTAAATTCAATTGATCCATAACCTCTTTAGTCATAACATTGCTTGAAGCCCCCCAATCTAACATGCAATTATGCAGTAACCGAGCATTAACCATCAAAGTCAAGAAGAATGGATGATTATCTTCATTCATCATGTAATAGTTTAGATCCTTTAACTTTATTTTGTCATCTTTATGATGGTCTTCTATCTTATCTTGCTGCGATATACCTATGAATTTTAGAAATGCAGCTCTTTGAGATGGAATCTTTAAAAGCTCCAGGATTGGGACAATTTTTTTGCATTGTTTATGCATGTGACCCGATCCAATCTTTAATCCTGACTGATAAGTCTTAGATGTAATTTGTTGCTTGTTCTAGTTCTGATCTTTACTTTTCTTTTGATATGTATGTCTCTTACTTTGAGCAATCTCTAAGATTTGTTCCTGAGGTGACTTCTCTCCATATATTGACGTAATTGGATCCTTTTCATCATTGAAATTATTGATGGTAAAGGATGAAGGGATCATTTCCATTCAACAATCTTCTCCTTCTGAAGGCGAGTGAACTTCTTGACTAGTTTTATTAATTTGCTCACTTGCTCCTCATCTAGGATCCTTCTGGCAAAGGCACATGAGATTTCTTCTCGAAAACTCTCACATGGTCTACATAATGGCACATGATGATCAACAATGTTGGTAGATTCTAGAGGATTAGGAGGCCTTTGCTCATTTGGGGGATTTTTCTTTGGCCATGCATTATTATTACCCCTGTTATTATGATTCCTAGGCTAAGTATTATGAGCTTGGGACCTTTCCATCTGAATTAGCCTAGCTTGCATGGCATTCATTTCTCTAGCATGTTCAATCTTCATGTCTTTAATTAGTTAACTCCTTGATAGGATCATGGTCTACTTCCTTAACTTCTTTTGCCTTAGCCTTAGTTGGACCTCTTTTAAAATTGGGAATTTTAGACTTCCTAGATGCCTTTTTGTCCTTTTCCAAATCTTCAGTCAAAGCTTGAGAAAGTTTTAGATCATTCGGTTTAGCATGCCTTAACTCATAATAAGTATCAACCATGAATGCATCCTGATAATATTCTAGCAAAGATTTATCCATTGGTTTATAATCTCAATGCATTTCCTTGAAAATGCCATTAAATTTCTTATTAAATTCATCAATGGTCTCATTTTCATTTTTCTTTATGTTGATGATGGTTCTAAGCAAATACTTACCTTCCCTTTTATATCCATACTTATCTTTTAAGGCATTGATAATTTCTTGCGTAGAATCAAAGAAATCGCTAGACTTGTAAGTACTAGTCCATTGCATCTTCTTCTAGAGAAAGAACAAACAACTTCATCTTAATATCATCATCATTGTAGGCAACCCTAGTAGTATGCTTTACCAGGAAGGTTGTGAATGCTTCAAGATGGGCTTTAGCACTGATTGCATTATTCCCCTAGAAAAAAAACATCTTATCCAAACTAGATCATGGGAGATCATGAGGTTGAGCTTAAATGTTGCCAAAGTTGCAAGGAGCGAATAGGTCCATGATGTCTTGCCTGACAGGGTTAGGGAAAAGCGAATGGATACCAGGGAGGGCTTCCTGTCTGAGAAAAAATGGGTGCTTACTAGAATGTAATTTTTTTAACTGAGCTCTAAGAGTCTTTTTAGGATCAAGAGCGGGGTTAACTAAGCTACTAGGATTTCTTCTAGCATAAGCTCTTGTGAATGGATGAATAAGTGGAGTCACCACCCAAACATGAAACTAACCCAAATGTATAGGCTCTAAGAAGAGTGTGATAGTGAAGATGAAAATATGAGTGAAACCAAGGATGAAAAGAGCATACCTTGGTGTCAAAAAACGTTGTGAAAAGAAAAGATGTCGAAGCACCAAGAACAAGATAAACTTATCCTCGACAACGATGCCATAAATCTTGTCGCTCATATTGTACATCAGAATGTGACAATGCTCAAGGAAGCGACTGTCACTCTAATCCCTGCCCTCTTCGTTTAAGTTGTCTCCTAATTGCAGACTAAGGGGGGTAGTCCCTATGAATGAAGAGATGAATTACTTGCCAGAAACCAACAAGTAAAGGAGACACATTTGAATTGCCTAGCAACTTGGTTAAAAAATTAGGTGGCAAGTATGATTATCAAGCACAATTTGATTAGATTTCCCATGATTAGAGTTAGAGACCAGTGCCTTGGGATTATTTACTTGCTCAAATTAAATTTAGATTCCAAGTTACTAGATGAACAGTTGTTGCATGATGCAAATCTATCCTAAATGAAGTGCAAGCCTTAGATCTAAGTGAAATATAAGATCTTGGTAAATTTTAGTTAAATGCCCTATCTAAATGAGTCCTTACTTTCAACTATTTTGAAGTTAGTCTCGAATGTAGGTTGTAGAGAGAAGTCTAAAGGAAGGAGGCTAAGGCTTCATTAACGATACCTCCTGTGGAGTTCTAACCACCCAAGTGCCTCGGTTCCTATAAGGGATTGCCTACAAGAGAACTAAAATGTCACTTGTGTTAACCACAAATGAGGGCCTAAACTTTGTAAATTGGGTGAAAAAGGTGGTCCTATATTCTTTCAACCAAGCTTATGCTTGGAGGTATATTTACAAATGCACTTCTATTCCTAGAATGAAATGCAAGATGTGAGTGAATGCTTTAGTGCAACTTATTAACCAAAATAAGTTCCTAAAGAAGATTTATTTGATTTCCAAACACTTATTATGATGCACAAGTAGCAAGAGGAACTTGAGATTACAATGTTACAAAAGAAAGTGCTTAAGATATGATGTTCAACTTGCAATATCGAAGTGTAAAAAAGGAATACACTTTGAGCTATTCCAATAAATCAATGCTCTTTAATGATATTCAATGACAATACAAAATATTACTATCACTCACTTTCGAAGAATTAACAATCCCATAAAATGAACCAATAAATGGCGAGATGTATTATTAGCACAATGGAAAGATCTCTTTAAACTTGATATGTCAATTAGAGACAAAAGAGACAATAATGACATTCACCATAATAATTATCCAAGTTTCTTATTTATGCCACTTAGGATTGCCTTTTGCAATAATGTAACCAATGCTTATTATGAAAACCAATTAGAGTACAATTATCTTGAAATGAGATTTTTAACAATGATCTTCAAGAAAAGCGGAGACTAACGAAATGCAAGAGAAATTGAAGAATGCTACGATGCACCTTCCAATGTTTAATGAGATTCAAGGATTCCTTTTTACCACTTTAAAGATAAATAAGTTTTTATGAAAGCAATCGCTTTAACACTTTACCATTAGCTTAGAAAGAGAAAGATGATGTTCCCAAAACTTGGAGATGAGTTCTTATGAGTGTTAAGCCTTTGCAAGAGGTTTTCTTGCCACTGTTACTTTAGATATCATACTTTTATATGCTCATATCAAACCTTAGAAAAATTATATCAGACCTCAAGAAACATTTGAAATGTCATCAATAAAAAAGCATATATGTTTTTTTGACTTATGAAATATCTTAGATGTATCTTAGGGCTATTATGGATGATTTTATTGAGATTATATCAATGTTAAGATCCACTTCAAGATCTGATTATCAAAACAAAGAAAAAAAAAGGGGATAAGAGGTAAACCCTTAGGCCTAGAGGCCTTGTTGAATGGATAGATGGATTCCCAATGTGCACGTGAACTGCTCCAAACACTTGCAACACCAATTTTAGTTTTATAGAAACCACTAAATGATAGATCAACCCTCTTATGACTATGGCTATGTTAGGTCCCTATAATACTAGTGTAGCCTCTTTATTGTTATTGTTAGTGTAGCTCCCTTATTTTTATTGTTGTGCCCATGTAGCCCCACTTTTGTTGTTGTTTTTCCCTTTCATTATTATTGCTATTTAGGCTTCGATTATATTGTGACCCCATAGACTCCTATATATACTAAGGAGGCCTTGTCATTTTTATCATCCAAGAATTGTTCATTTATGTAATGTAAAAGAGATTTCCCCCTCGAAGAGGCTAATTTTCGAGTCGTTGATCTATCTTTTTCTTCTGTTTTGTGATCTAGTTGCATAACATTTGGTATCATAGGTTTGGATTCTAGGGTTTTGCTGCTTTAAATAGACCATCTTGGCATTTTTGCTATCTTTTTTTCTACGAGGCTTCAAAAGTTGAAATTTCAACCACGTAGAACTAAAATATTGGTGAACTTCGTGTAAAAATTTCAAATCTTGATTCGCTACGATGGACATTATAATATGCAAATTGACATACGATGGGGTTGCTACAAAATCAAGGATTATGTAGTGAACCTTTTCACTATATCATTCATATGCAATATAGAGTCATAGGCCCTGAATAACTTGGAATAACTGAATGAGACAAGGTTTTTATATTATTGCTAAATGAGAGACAGGTTCATCAGGCGAACATCGAAAACAAATCTTGGAAATGAACACTCATTTCAAAGTAACCAAGGGTATGTCATATCATCAATGAGAGAGAGAACTATACAAGATGACCATTACAATCATGCAAAATCAAAGCCAAATGTTAAAAATAAAAACCCAAATATAAATTTGAGGAAGGGGCCCATATAATTTTTCCAAAAATGAGAGGGGAGTCGGTTGGGCTACCAACATGAAGAAACTCATAAAAGCACAATTCATTGATGAAAGAGGACTAGTTGAAGGCATACCTGGCAAGTAACAGTGTTAAATAAAGAAATCCAGGTGTTGTGATCCAGGTGGATGTTGGTGGCCACTTGCCTATTCCATTGGGACCCCCACCACTATCTTTTTTAGTTTTTCAGTTTCTTTAATTGTAGCACAATTTATTATTTTTGGCATTTTTTTGAGTCCTGAACTTCCAGAGTCGTTTCAAGGCCCTAAACGATGTTTTTTTTGGAAAACTAGGGCCAAAAACAAACACTACCTAATGTTGGCCAATTGAATGTTGTTGTCCTCAGATATATCTTTTTAACGAAGTATTGTGCCCATCAAACGAAGATCGTATGCCAAAGTTATGACCCCGAGAAGTTGATGTACCAATTACCCAAATGGGGCCCATAGTTTTGGCGCTTCATCACCTAGGGTTAGGTTTTGTTTTCCATTGTTTCTCAATAATATATAGGCTTCCAAGCCTCATTGTAACATAGTTCAGAGGCATATAGCTGCCACATCTCTTCTTAGAGATAAGCTACTATCGCCCGAGCTAAGCTTATTTCTATTATGTTTGTAAGCATATTTCAATATTAGATATTAACGAAATGAAGTGTTATTTCTACTGCATCTCTGTATTTATGGTTATATCTGTAATTTGTTGCGTTCATGTTTAAGTTCGGATCAGGTTGGGTCACAAAACCATGCTCTGTTTATTGTTCTCTAGGTCTTGGACGCTGTTTTTGCTAAATTTTGATTACAGGGAGATTGCATTCATGGGCTAGAAGGGATGAAAACCATTTGAAGGTTTGAGAGAGGAAAATAAAAGGAGTGCATGACTTGAGGTGATGGCCATAGGAGTTAGTAAATGTAGCAATAAAGATCGAAACAGGTGGTAACAATCTCAAAACCTAGAGCAATGCTTCATATGCCAAGTCATTCGACTGATATGACATGAACCAATGTAAACAAGCCAATGGGATGAAACCTAATGACTGAGACAGATGATATAACAGTGCAATTGAAAGTTGTAGTGCAGTGTTGCCTAGGGAGAGAATAAGAATTAACTACATTGTTCAAGCCATAGTTTATACATCATATATGGGAGGTGAATGACCAAAAACAATATGGACCGAGCTAATAAGACTGCAGGAGGGAGGACATGTATATTTCCAGAGCAACATTAGTGTAATGATTATGGAGATCCTTTGATTTTTAAATACATATGCCTTTGTTACATTGCATACAATCCCGAACAAAACACCGACAACTGTCTTCTGACGACTATCAAGTCATTTCTATGAAATTCAATGATAGATCAAATGTTATAATTTCATAACATTAAACTTTATATGTTATATCACATACTATGTAATATCATGTCGGAATATGAATATGATTGTTATAAATACATAATCCATACACATATGCCATGTGTAACAATTTTTTTTTTCAAGGAAATCATGGTTCACGGTCATTGAGTGGCCGCTATGTCTACATGTAATAATCTACATAGATCCACCAAAGGTGACTTAATATATCTGGCCTAACCCCAAGGGCATTGAGGATATTTGACCTCGTGACCTCCCAATAGGCAAGGTACTTAGCAACGAGGGTTCGACCAATTTAGCTATCCCTTGGGGCTTATATGCCATGGGTAACATATATTAATGTTCAATGGCAATTTTGAAACCATGATGTATACCTTCAACGTCCATCAACAACATATGCATATCTGGGTTATAATATATATATATGTTCAATGATCACTCTTTGTCCATTATTTGAACCAAATAATACACCCTTTCAAACCTCAATATTCAATTTGTAACATATATATGTATCCCTTGTACGTTACAATGGTGCCAAATTGTAGCATATATGTATATCGAGAACTTTTAATTAAACCAATCAATACTTTGTGCGCTAAGAAAACACATTCCACATGTTATCACAATTTCAATCACTAGTTTTAAAAGCGCTGGCAGTTTTAGTGTCAGCGTCAAGTTGCAATAAGACAAGGTTAAATCATTGACAGTTTCAGTGTTAACGTTATTGTAAATTCTAAAAATAAAATTGCGCTGACACTTAGAATAACAACACTTATCTATAAAACGGTCAATTAAACTCAAACAACCGAAGTATCAACGCCAATGGAAAATTCAAATTTTGTTTTGTTTTCAAATAATGCGCTGACGGGGCACACGTCAACAAATGCATGAAAATCTGACAAGCGAGAGTTGATCAATCAAGTGGTGTCATGATGTGATGGATTTTTGGATTCTGCCGCCGTGTTGTAGGGAAAACCCAACACCCTCCATTTTTTACTTATTTACTTCAAATAATGGGGACCTTTTCCATTAATTTTTGGCTAAAACCCCTTTTATGATTTTCATTTAAGTTAATTGTCCTACAATTTTTCCATGTTTTCATTTTCGTCGAATTTACATTTTGATTGTTCCATTGAATTTGACTTTTAGCAAAATTTCCATCGATACTTGTTTCACCTCATTTAGTTATCTGGTTTGCAAATGACACTCCTTTGAAGTTTGGTCATTTTGTTGATTGAATTAAAAAATGTACAAAATATATGATATTTTAACTTTTGCAATTAAAATAGTTATTCATTGTAAATATTAACTTCTAGTAAATTTCTATTAATTTTTTCATTTTTCATTAACAATCTTACAAAATGAACTAGTGAAATCGTAGAACATATAAAAAAACACATTTTCGGAATCTCGGTAATTTACTCCATTTTTTTTATTATTTTAAAACAAATTGCCAAACCCAAAATCTCAAAATTGCAAAGTGGTTGTAGTTTATTTTGTAGAATTTTTAATTCCATGTGGATCCCACCTCGCTTCACTTCCTCCCTTTCGAAATGAAATCGCCAATTGAAAACTTCTGAAATTCAAAAACACCGAAATAAAATCACTGATATAAAACCTCCGTTTTTTTAAATCATCGATATTCTAATATCATATATCGACGTTTCGGTTGTGCGCACATTTTAAGTTTAGCGATACAACAAAACCTCTGATCACTGATTTGGTTTTTATGCGATTCGCTGTTTGATTTTAATATAAAGTTTTCAAACTCCTTGTAACTCCCGCTCCATCCACCCCATCATCTTTACCTCACCCTCCACATTATCTCTCCACATCATGCTCCATATCAGATCTTCCGATATCGGCACAATAATAATGATGTCTCTTAAGAAACCCCAATGTCATTTCCTTCGATATGCGATATCTAATTTCAAACTCATTTGAAACAAATTGTTGTGACTGAATGTAATATATATTTATATATATTATTTAAAATATTAATAATTAATTTAATTTAATATAAATTAAATTCATTAATATGTAATATATAGTTAAATAACATTTAAATTAATTTTATATATTTAGTTGATTAATAGTTAATTAGAATTAATTAAATTTAATAAAATAGATATAATTAAATTAATACTAATTAACAAATAATTATAATTTATATAGGTTTAGAATTTAATTATTATTATTATTATTATTATTATTATTATTTTTTAGCCTAGGCAATAAATTTTCAAAATTCTCACAATTTTGACTCCTCAACTATTGAAGCTCACAAGCTAGTTTTTACTGCTAAATGAGGTTCATGACAACTCGTTGGATAGATAAAACAATGAAGAATATTTCTAAAGTGGTTTTCATAACTATATTGATCATTTAATGGGCTAAAATTCATTAGAAGATCAAGCCCATTTTTTAAACAAAACTAATTTTCTAAGTTTAATTTTCTACATTTTCATTTGCTCACAGTTTCTACTACATGCAGATCCGTTCTTCTATGTTCCCCTTGACCAATAAGATATTCACAGACATCAATACAAATCTCATATTTTTTTATTATTTAATTATGTAATTGAGTTTTGATTTGATACGTTTTATATTCCAGATCTAGTATTTTGATTTTAATTTGCATTTTAGTTAAATTTTGATGGATTTTTTGCAGGGAAACAATTGAAGAGACGAGGAGAAGAAAATTTCAATGAATGAGAATGCTTTAACAATAGAAGAATAAGATTTTGGGCCAATGAAAATTGACTGAACATAACTACTTTTCCACCTATTCCCTATTGAGAATTCTTTTTGTAAAATTATAAATAGTAGATTGTAGAATGTGTAAAATGGGTTTCTCTTCTCTGCAATTTTGGAATTCTTAAAACCACTATTGTAATGAGGATTTAGAGTTGTAGGTGAGAGGAGTGAAAATCTCAGATCTGAGGGATTATTGAGGATTTTTCTTTTGCATTCTGAATTATGAATGAAGGACAAAACTTGCACTATTGCAGCTCTTGTTTTAACAACAGAAGTTCAAAGCATTGTAAAGGATTGCTGGAGATCAAAGCCAAAGAAACAGATTCAATAAATACTAGTTTCATTTTATGATGGCAAAAATGTTTCATTTTATTCATATTCATGCACTATTGTTAATGTGAGTAATTTTCTTCAATAATATGTTATTATTTATATCTGCTCTTGTGGGTTGAATTATGATTTATGAGTAACTATTTGCTCAGAAATATGTCTTTTAATTCTGATATAACAAACAATGATATTCTGTGAACTGTTTCCTTACATTATTATTTAATCGTTCGTGTTATTGATTTGATAATCATCATCATTTTGTGAATTACTTCCTAAATGTTGTCACTTGATTATCTCAGTTAAGCGATCTTTGAACATACAATGTTTTGGTATTTATGAAATTAGTTAATTTAACTATTTCATTAACTCGATATTCATTATAAGACAGACATATTTAAGTCTCAATCATTTAAATGCTTTGCTCTCTGTTGGGTTAAATCTATATCTTCCTAATCGAGATAGGCTTAGAATTTATTTCCTTTGCTTGCATTTTAGGATAATTTTGCATTAGATTTAATTCTACATTCCTAAAAGTTATCTTCCTAAGGAGGAAAATTTTAGTTGTGGCTTGGTTGAGCTCTAGATCAACATAAGGATCACTTTCTTCCCTGATCAACAAGAGGGCTGATCTAATGTCTCTTCTCTATTGGAATTTAAAAGTCATACTTTAAGCCATTAGAGATAGACAGGAGGTAATTAGGCCTAGTCTAACCAAGTTGGAACCACAATTACAACGGAAAATGAGTTGTTCTAAAGTTTGAACTGGGTGGTCTCCCTTATATTGTTGTAGGCAGAGAATTTTGCGACTTCAACATTTTTGGCGCTAGAAGGAGGGCCTGAAACTTGTTGTCTATTGGAGTTTTGTATTTTAAAGTTTTATTTTAATCACGATGGTTCCTCTTAAACTTCCAATTTGGAGTTGTATTTCTGGACTTGCATCTGCGAATACTCCACCAGAAGTGGTAAGACTTTTGTCTCAGGTATACTTTAATGGTAAGAAGAATACTTTTGCTTTTGATCATGCTCTTCAATTTATTAAAAAATTTACAAATTTTGATTTTCAGGGAATTGGAAGGTATTTTATGCAAGATGTTTACTTGTATATTCTTGGGAAAATCCAAAAACTAGTGTTAACCTTTTCCATTTGCCTTTATTCACAATTGGGATCAATTTATTACAATGCTCTTTTGTGAATTTGACGACTATGACTACGAACAGATACATGACGAAATTGAAGATATACAAAGGTTTGAAAATGAGTTTTTTTTTATTGATTTTACCATCAGATTTCGTTTAAATTGTTTGAAATTTAAAAGTGAAGACAAACCTTTGAAATATAAATTATTAGATTGGTTTGAATATATTTACTCTCTTCCTCTCATTCAAAAGTCATGTGGAATTATTATAAGCTTTCATCAATTTTCTTCAAATTTTATTAACATAATTGAAAATTCCAATATGGAGGTGCAAAGTAATGATGATGAAGTGAGGTCTACTATGTATGATCAATTCCTTCATTTAGTGCACACTCCCGACAATGTTAATAATGATCAAAATGCACCTTCACATGTTAGTGAATCTGAATCACAAATCTTGGAAAAGTTTACTATTCAAATGCAAAAATATATTGCAATAATCTTAGAGAGAAATCTGCCTTGAAATCTGAAAATCATTGTGCATTAAATTCATAAAATCATATTATAAATCAACAAGGACAAATAGAGATTCACATTTCCAATAATATGCAACATGTTGTACAAATTTATGAATTCTTTCATGATGATCAAATGTCAAATTAAAGGAAGCCAAACAATATTATTTAAGAAAGCATAGTTAGTCAATTGAATGATAAAAAATCTGAAATTAGTAATGATGAAAATACAAACGTGGAATATTGTAGATTCCTTTCTTCAGATTCACATTTTTCCCTTTATCTCGATATTTTCGCTAATAGTAATTATGCATTCTCATTGCCCTAATACTGTTCTTGAAAACAAAGAAACCGATCCAAATAAATTCCCTATTAGTTTTTATCAGAACAGAGAATTATTTATTGATCATTCTTCCAACATTAATGAACCTGAGTTTAATTTTCCTCCTTGTTTTGATCTGTCATATGGAAATGAAGAAAATTTCAATGAAATTCATGAAGCTATTTATAATAATAATTCTGACATTGAGAAAATTGAAACATCTTCTACTCAATTAAATTCCCATAATCAAAGATCAATCATGTGTGGGCAAGAAGAACATTCTAAGTCAGAAGTTGTTCCAATCAATTCTCATTCTTAAGTAAAAATTGATCTTCATAATTTCGACATTGAAGAGTCTTTTTCAATTTATAATTCATACGATCATCAAGATCTTACACTTGTTCTTGGTCCAGAATCGTTTCCTCTTCCTCAAGTTGATGCCAATGCTCCTTCTGGGAAAGAAGAACATTCTAAGTCAGAGGTTGTTCCAACCAATTCTCATTCTTAAGTAAAAAATGATCTTCATAATTTCGACATTCAAGAGTCTTTTTCAATTTATAATTCATACAATCATCAAGATCTTACACTTGTTCTTGGTCCAGAATTGTTTCCTCTTCCTCAAGTTGATGCCAATGCTCCTTCATATTTTATTATTTTGGCCAATGCTTGTTAGTAGGAAATTGTTTTAAATCAATTTCAGTTGCCCTGTAACATTAATTGTAGCAATATTTTAAATTAGTTTTGATTTAATTATTTGTACTTCATTTGTTTTCATTTTGTTTAGAAATCAGTTTTCAGATGTCTTTTGCTAGCATATTGAACAACTAAGTGTTGAAAATTCACAATATGTATTGCTAGAATGTGAAGAAGAATCACAAAATCTAAATTATAACCATCAAGAGTTTTTGATCTTTCAATTATATTTGATGGTTGTATCTTATCAGCCTACTTTTATTTCTGGTACGCATTCTCAACATGAAACAACACTTGGGAATAAATTGGTCCAATATGACTATCAATCTAATTTAATTAATAATCTTCCATAAAATGTATGAGATTTCTATCCATATTTCATAGGTACATTTGAAATACATTTGGAAAATTTTGCTACACAGAAAATTGGTAATAATTTAATATATGCACATAAGACTCACAAATATTTGCAGGTCATTGAATCTAAAAATGTATATCCACAATTTAGCTTGTTATTTTCTCTTTTGAATCCCCCTTGCAATCATTAATGGAAATTCATCCATATTTCTATGATACAATTGAAATTTCGCTGGAAATGACATTTTAAGAGAAGGTAATTGTAAATATGTTGTTTTCTGAAAGTAGATTAGCAATTAGTGTACATACTAGATTCAAATTTATTTTTATTTATTTAACCATATTTTTGTTGTTAATGTTTGACTTGTATATACATACATGAAACAAAATGCTTACATGGTTACATTGGAGGTATGACTATACTTAGCCATGTTTTCTTTTCATTTAGTTAACAATAAGAATAGATTAATTTAGATCATTTTTTTTTTTTTTTTTTAATTTATTTATTTAATTTATTTTATTATTCAGATTTTTGATAAGCAAGTAATAAATTTGAGTCTTCTTGGCATCCCTTTCATTTGCTGACAAAAGTGGCTTACAACATATCAGAAGCTTATGAATCGCATGATTGTCTTGCTTTTGCAAAACTCTGTCACATTGACAAAAATGTTTTAAAATCATGTATAAAGAAAATCCAAAGAATTTCTATGGCTTGGTAATCTTTGATTCACAAGTACCTCCGAAGAGCTCATTTTCACCACTCTTGTCCTCCAATGAAAATTTGAGGTGGATGCAATTTTAAAATTCATTACTTAGCATTTTAGACTAAATAAGTAAATGATGTTGAACATATGCAAATTTTGAGAAATACATGGGAGAACTTGAATATTCATAAGGTAAATTTACAGTCAATATTTTTCCAAGTATGCATTTAATAGGTTCATCGTCATCTATTGTTTGATTTTTTTTCATAGTTTATTTCTTATTTTTGTTCTGTTTATTTTTGCAAATCTTCATTGGCTTGATTTTTGTGACTTAAAGCAAGCATGCAACCATTTCTAAATATGGAATATGTTTGGGGAAGTATTCGTTGTTTTGTCAGAAATTAAGGATTCTTTAATTTTGCGTATCATTAAAACCCTGATAGGCCTTTAATAAATTATTAGAAAATTCATATCGGGTCATTACAATATCGCAACTCTCCTCATAAGGAAGTTCTGATAACATCTTTCTCCGATCGAATACTCCCAATATTTAATATAACTATTAAAGGGGTTTTTTATTAATAAGGCAAAGTTAAGCTAAGCACTTTTTGTGTGAATATAATAATATAATACCTGACCCCACAACTTTTCCCGTAGCATTATCAGAGCTTCCAAATATCAAACCTTTTAATGTGAAACTCATTTCACCGATCTCCCTTATTTCCAAACCTCTGATCCTCGATAAACTTACCGCTAATTATATCATAATTTTCATATCGCGACTTCCAATCGACTGTTACCCTTTCACATCCCAGATATTAAAACTCCGATAAAGGACCTCTAATATTCCTTCTCGCTTATAATTTCTAGTCGTTAAGTTCAAAATCCTACCAAAAGGTAATCATATCCTATGTTCCAAAAATACAACTATAGAATTACTCCGATATTTTTCTTTCGATATGACGATGTATGCGGTCTCACGGAATTTATGTTTTTACTTAGCGATATGAGTAAATAATCATATTCTACCTCTTATCAGTGCAACTGAAATGAAATTCTACACTCATTATTACTTGAATTTGCTATAAACAAAAGAAAATTCACACGAAACGCTTGTAGCAAATGATCTTATCCGCAATTTTATATATGCTTATTATGAATCTTACAATAGCCAAATTGAGGAGAATGACGACATCACACTCATTCATATTATTTTCCCTTTAGTCACATTTGTGTTTTTGAAGGGACTCAAAGCTATTTAAAAGCTTAGATATATTTTAATCATAATTTCAACAAATCCAAGTATTCATTCATCAAGATAACTTTATGGCTATGGAGATATACATTCTTCATGATGTATTAACATCGAAAATATTTTACTCCCCTCGACAATCTTCTTGGTTAATGGAAAATTTCATCGCATGTAGTTTGTTCATGTTTTTGCCTTTGACTCATTATTCGATGCACATTTTGTCATCTCAATCATCTTTTAGTGAACATCTTCATTTGATTTTGAAGGCACTCTTGAACAAACACTAAGGTAATGCAACAATTGATAAGAAATTTGGGACAAGTAAAAGATGTTGAAGCATGGTTAAATCATTCTTGATTTCTCTTATATTTGAGTTTTGATAATATCACTCTATATTTAGCAAACAAAATTCAAGACCTCTCTATCTACACTCTGTATTACATTGTTTTGGATTTGGTCTTGATTCTAGACAATTAATAAAAATCATGGAATAGATACGAAACTTGTAATATTATGAGAACAATCCTTGCTACAATTCATAAAGAAGCATCATTTTATTCTCATTTATGTGGATTTGGTTTATTTTTTTATTCCTTGAACATGAAACATTGTTTCCTTCTAGTTTACTGCTTGCCTTTGATTCAATATATGATGATTTTGGGTCAATAAGATTTCAGTCAATTCAACTTCTCCATTGCTTTTAATTCTAATTAAAATAAGAAGTTATATTCTCTTGGAGAAAATTGATATCTCTCAGGTAAGATTAAATGAAATTCCTCAATGGTAAGTTTAATATGTCCACTTTCATTCATTTTCATTTCTTTACTTTTATTTTCAGTTTTGTTTTAGTTTTTGTTGATATAAAACTTTGTTTTACAGGTCTTCATAATTATTTTTCATGCCTCTACTAGATCAAATTTGGAGTTCATTCTCCTTTGTTTGGTTTTCTTTAAAGTTCTTGGGAGAAGCAGTAATGATCCTTATCGAATAAGATAAACTAGGGAATTTTTGAACCTTTAGTCTGTTTCTTGAGCATTACTTTTGTTAGAAAATGGTTAAAATGATGTTATATAGGTTTTTCTTTGAAACAAGAAAATTTGCAGCAGACAAAGACTTCTCAATTAGCATATTATCTATCATCACTTCTATTCACCCTCTCCATTTTGAGAGCCTCATTTCTTATAACTTTGTAAGCTATTTTTTGTTAAATCTTAACATAAGAAGCAACATTCACATGATTATCTTATTTTACTTCTTTTGTTAAAACTTTCATATAAGTAGCCTTGTTGAAGTTTATCTTTTAAATTTGGATTTTTTTCTTTCACCTTTTGCTTTCTTCATTTTTATTTTTTATTTTTGTTCACTGGTTTCTTTTGCTTTCAGTTTTGTTTTGATTTTGGTGACCTTGCCATGATTTATGTGAAAGGCCTTTTCCCCACCCGACAATTATTGACATACATGGTAAATCTTTCAACTTTCTCTATTTAAGTGAATTTCATTTATCACTAAAGACATATCTTTATGGAACCATAAAACCATCTTGCTTTAAATATTTTTCATGGAGGAACACACGTCCTTACCAAGTGATATGGTTTACTTTTTCAAGGGAAAAAACTAATCTGAGTTTAACTCAATTGATCCTTCCCATCCCTCCACATAAAAGCTTCTGATTGATATTCACAGGAAAGGAATTTGGAGTCAACACTATAAAAGTGTTATATCCATTAAACATAAGTATCTATTACCATCCCACATTTTTTATTCAAATACATCAGAAACTAAAAGCTTGCAAAATGCGCTTATCAAATGCGCTTAAAGGGGAAGTATGGGAAATACAAATAAACTCGTTGGGGCTATGGATGCTCGCTGGTTGCGAGGCTAGGCTTGTATGACATAAAAGACCACTTCGCCAGGGTACTGTTTAGCCTTGATGGAAACGAGGAGATGTGAGAGACCATTCATAGTAATGGATATATGCTTTATCAAAAACTTCTGTCTTTTACCTTATTCTATTTTTCATACAAGGTAATTTTAAAATAAATTTCCCGAAATTTGGATTCATGACTTTTACTCAAGTTTGCTTAGAATACTTATCTTTTACAAACTCATATTGCTTAATCTATTTATGTGAAACCCATGGAAGTGTTTTAATGTTAGACAATTTTGTGATCTCCATTATTTTTAACTTTTGGGTAAATTAAAGTTCACTATCTTTAACCAGATATAACTGGTTCTTTTTCCGCATGTCGCCATTATTGTAGGGAAAACCCAACACCCTCATTTTTTACTTATTTACTTCAACTTTCCATTAATTTTTGGCTAAAATTCCTTTTATGATTTTCATTTAAGTTAATTGTCCTACAATTTTGCCATTTTTTCATTTTCGCCGAATTTACATTTTGATCGTTTCATTTAATTTTACTTTTAGCAAAATTTCTATCGATACTTGTTTTGCCTCATTTGGTTATTCGGTTTGCAAATGACACTCCTTTGAATTTTGATCATTTTGTCGCCTGGGTTAAAAAATTACAAAATGTATTATATTTTAACTTTTGCAATTAAAATAGTTACTCATTGTAAATATTAACTCCCAGTTATTTTTTATTATTTTTTTTTTCATTTTTCACTAATGGTCCTACAAGATGACCCAGCCAAATTGTAGAACAGTGAAAAAAAATGTTTTCGGGATCTCTGTAATTTATTCCAATTTATTATTTTAAAACAAATTACTAAACCCTAAATCTCAAAATTGCAAAGTGGTTGTAGTTCATTTTATAGAATTTTAAATTCCATGTGGGCCCCACCTCACTTCACTTCATTCGAAAAAGAAATCACCAATTAAAAACTTCCGAAATTAAAAAAACGTCGAAATAAAATCGTCGATCTAAAAACTCCGATTTTTAAAATCACCGATATTTCAATTTCACATATCAGTGTATTGACATTTTGGTTGTGCGCACATTTTAAATTTCACGATACGACAAAACCTCCGATCGTCGATTTGTTTTTTATGCAATTGGGTATTTGACTTTAATATAAAGTTTTCAAACTCCTTATAACTCCCACTTCATCTGCCCTAATCATCCTTTTTTTTCAAAAACAGAAAATACACTTTTCATTGATTATAATGAAAGTACAATGTTCGAGAGAATATATAATTCAACACATACATACTAGAGTTCATAGATTCTAGGTTCTAGGTAGCCTAAGCAAGAATAATATCGGCTCAATCTCTGTGTTTGTTCTCCATCTTAGCCAAAAGAGTTGAGCAAAACACAAAGGATGCACATATGTGCAGTCCAAGATCCAAATTAAAAACTTGTAGACCGACCAAGTCAGTCATATCCATCAAATCAGAGAATAATTTGGGTGCACAAATCTGTGAATGAAACATAGTGGGAGATGGAGCTTGCTGAGAGAAATTGACTCGATCTCAATGATAGTCCTCCATATCCAATACAATCCTAACAGAGAAGAGACATGATGCACATCTATGCGGTCCAAGGGCCAAAAATGAATTTGAAGACATTCCTATAAAAGCAACATAGGAGGCATATATGAAAAGAAAATAGAGTTTGGTAGATGGCGTCTTTAGTCAACATTTAGATCATAAAATGTCCAATCCCCTACAGTGAGCCAGAGTAAAAAAAATTAGAAAACAAATCTTGTATGTTCTAAGAAACAACCTTCCTTGGATCTTCCCACATCATCTTTACCTCACACTCCAAATCACACTCCATATCAGAGCTTCCGACATCGGCAAAATAATAGCGACATCTCTTAAAGAACCCAGAACCCTGCTGGCATTTCCTCTGATATGCGATAAGCTTATTTAATTTACTACATTTTTCGAATGGTCTTCAATATCTAATTTCAAATATATTTGAAACAAATTGTCATGAGTGAATGTAATATATTTTTAAATATAATTTAATATATTATTAAATATTTAATAATTTAATTTGATTTAATATAAAATTAAATTCAATAATATGTAATATTTGGTTAAATTAACATTTAAATTAATGGTATATATTTAATTGATTAGTAGTTAATTAGAATTAATTAAATTTATATAATTAGATACAATTAAATTAATACTAATTAAAAAATAATTATAATTTAATTAAAAATTCTGAATTTTTTAGTTTAGGCTACAAATTTTATAGAATTTTGGCAGTTTTGACTCTTCAACTTTAGAAGCTCATAAGTTGACTGTTACTTGGCCAAATGAGGGCCAGTATGATTCGTTGGATAGATAAAATCATGGAGAATATTTTTGAAGTGGTTGTATAACCAAATTTGATAGTTTAATGGGTATAAAATTTAGCAAAAAATCAAACTACAAATTTTTAAACATAACTAATTTTCCAAGTTTAATTTTCTGCATTTTCATTTGCTCAAACTTCTACTAAGTGCAGATCCATTCATCTATGTTCTCCCTGATCAATTAGATCTTCACAAGAATCAATAAAAAACTCATGTTTATTTTTATTTAATTATGTAATTGAGTTTTGATTGGATATGTTTTATATTCTTGATTTAATATTCTGATTTTAATTTGCATTTTATTTAAATTTTGATGGATTTTTTTGTAGGAAAACAGTTGAAGAGACGAGGAGAAAAAAAATTCAATGAATGAGAATGATCCAAAAATAGAAGAATAAGATTTTAGTCCAATGAAAATTGATTGAGCAGAACTACCCTTCAACATCTTTCCTATTGAGAATTCTTTTTGTAA
The DNA here is from genome assembly GCA_000404065.3 of Pinus taeda. NCBI lineage: Eukaryota > Viridiplantae > Streptophyta > Pinopsida > Pinales > Pinaceae > Pinus > Pinus taeda. The sequence goes on from APFE030159605.1 coordinate 382,127, forward strand.
AATTATAAATATTAGATTGTAGAATGTATAAAAGGAGCTTTTCTTCTTTGCAATTTTGGAATTCTTAAAAGAACTATTGTAATGAGGAGTTGTAGGTGAGAGGAGAGAAAATATAAAATCTGAGGGATTATTGAGGATTTTTCTTTTGCATATGGAATTATGTATGAAGGGCAGAGCTTGGACTATTGTAGCTCTTGTTTTACCAACATAAATTCAAATAATTGTAAAATACTGTTGGAGACCAGAGCCAGAGAAACAGATTCAATAAATTGGTATTTATAATACTATTGTTTTAAATATTAGTTTCATTTTATGATGGTAGAAATGTTCCATTTTTTTCATATTCGTGCACTATTGGCAATGTGAGTAATTTGCTTCAATAATATGTTATTATTTATCTCTTCTCTTGTGGGTTGAATTTTGATTTATGAATAACTATTTTATCAGAAATCTGTCTTTTAACTCTGATTTAACAAACAATAATATTCTGTGAACTATTTCCTTATATTATTGTTTAATCATTTGAGTTATTGATTTGATAATCATCATCATTTTGTGAACTATTTCCTAAATGTTGTTGATTGATTATCTTAGTTAAGCGGTCTTTAAACAAAATGTGTTTTGGTATTCATAAAATCAATTAATTAAACTACTTCGTTAATTTGATATTTATTATAATCCAGACATATTTAAATATCAATCATTTAAATACTTTTTTCTCGGTTGGGTTACATCTATATCTTCCTAATCGAGATAGGCTTAGAATATATTTCCTTTGCTTGCATTTTATGATAATTTTGCATTATATTTAATTCTTGTGGAGTAGGAAGATTCTCTCCGCGGACAGAGATAGCCCCTCTAGCCTGGGGGAGAGGGTCTAGCCACAAACAAGACAATCTGACATAAGTTCCCTTATATTGAGAATCGATAAGATCCTACTTCTTGTATCGCTTATCCTTGTTTGATGAAGTCCTTGTGTCTTTGCTCCAACGATCAACTCCTCAATGTCAATCAAGCACCTAAAACAAATAAAAAATAAATCAAATCACACATGATAGCATACAATAGATTCAACCTACTTAAGAGGCTAAGGAGTCTTAAGCTACCAAATACCATATGCGATTGATATAGGAAACAAAATACTAGTTGTATTATTATGACAAAAAGGAAAGTACAACATTCACCTTAGCATTGCAGGTTTCCTTTGACATGTCTGGGTTCCAGCACCACTGTTAGCATCTCATAATTCACCTCAAACAATAGGAGTTCATGGCTTCCTTCTCTTTGCTCCAAACCAAACAAAATACAAACTTATTCTCCCTTTACAAGCACAAACTAGAAGGCTAAAGCTATCAAGATTTTGCAGATTTTTCCAGCCCTTTCATTAACTAGTTGAAGTTGTAATAAGAGAAGTTTATATAGCTTGAGGGAGGGGATATGGATCCTCTTATGATGGGAGAGGTATTATCTCTTTTGGATTGTTCCATTTTAATAGGGAAAGCAGACCAAACAGTCTCTCTTGGCTCTATCTTGGCTAACCATTTACCAGACTTCCGTTCACGAAGCTTCTAGACCTGGAAGGTTCGATTATATTTTTAAAAACCTCCCAAAAGAGGGCTGGCGTGAGTAATGGATGGATACCGATGTTGATTGGTGCTAGGCTCAGTGTTAAACTTTGGAAATCTGCACGGGGAAGAAACTGAGGGATAGCGTCGGCCTTTAAAACTAAGTTTGAAGGAATATTCTTTGGAAATGATGTAAGAGGGAAATGTTCTGCAGATGAAGAGTGATGTAATGACATTTTCTTCATAATAGGAAAACACATGAGGGTCACTGTAGAAGTCCTCCAGGATTGAGGAACGGGGAGTATAGGGACAGTGACAAAATGTTGTGTAACAAGTTCCCCCTAAAGCGTGAAGGCCAAACAATAGTGAGGGGTCAAATGTTTTATGAGTAGATGCATGGAATCGGAAACTGTTGTCAGAAAACCTACAAGCAAGCATAGATACATATACATCACTGAAATCTCTGATAAAAGATACATGAATCATGGTATGGACGCAACCATCTAGAAAAAGATCATGTAAATGAATCCAAGGTATGGGCACAACCATCCAGTAAGAAGGATCATATCTAACCCAAGGTATGGTCGCATCCATCCAATAATGAGAAGGATCACATATAATAGACTCATGGTATGGTCACAACCATCCATCTGAAAGGGACATGTATATAAGCATGATCATGTCACATTGCCTAACAACCTGGAATTTTGTAATCTGAGCCTAGGGTCTTACGCTCCAACACGACTAGATCAATGTACAAATTCTAACATGTGAATATATCTGTCGAAGCCAAACACGCTAGAAAGTCGCTTTATTACTAGTCAATGACATGAATTGTTAATAAGCGCGAGAGAAACCACCAGTAATGACAATGGCTCTCAAGGTATCAGCAACACAGTTCACAGAGTGTGAACAAGGAACTGATGTTGAACACTGGTGAAGTCACTCGATCGAAAGCTAATGATGAGAACCTGTCGTTGAGTGCGAAGAACTTTCCATTAGGGCATGCAAGCTCTAAGGTACTAGAAGGGAGTCTCTCGGCCAACTTCCCAGATAATGAGATGAAGTCGATAGGAAGTGACTTTGTCGAAGGAGGGCCATGATGTATCCCACATCATTGATGCAAGACAAGGGGATGTAATGATTCTGGATGATACAAAGAATCAGGAATGAATGTAAACTGTATAAGGATTAACTCTTGAACATATCGGTGACACGACTCTGGCGTTTGGCAGCTCTTTGGATCCATAGAATTAGAGGTTATGATGACGTGACAAAGATCAAATGGAAAGGCAAAAAGTGGAGGACCCAAACCCAGGAAGGCTAATGATGAAGTGAGGATATCCCAACCTGACATGAAGCAAAAGAGTGTCATGTTCAAGAGTGACAAGCTACCGACATAACTGGTAAAAATTTCCCATTTTCCCCCACCATTCCTGGCAGGTACCCCAATTATTTTTTATCACAAGCTTGAAGTGGATAACATATGCTTGTAATATAAGTCCATCCTTCGAACGGATCTGACCTAGTATGATTAACAAGCCCTATGAAGGAGAAGATCACATCCATCATGGTGACAAATCTGATGTCGTTAAATTTTAACGAGTTTGACAAAGAAAAATATCAATATCTTTTTCATATTTAGAGAGTTTGAAAAAGACACGGAAAAGAAAAATCCAAAAGGTCCATTTTCATAAAGTTGTCTCTTGAGCCTAAAAAGGTAGAAAAATAATACTCGAGAGAACCTCTTGGCCATGTCAACCAAGGAGTAACTTTTCCGTAAATAGTTTATCCTAACCTGAAAAAGGGGTAAATGTATACTGGGTAAACGATGTTTCAGAACAATTTGCGAGGTCAAAACGACAAGAGCTCGACAATATTTTCATATTTTGAGAGTCAGATAAGAGCTTAAAGCAGAATCCCAATTTTCATTCACTTTAACGAGTCAAAAAGGGAAAAATACTCGGAAATATTTTCATTTCCATTTTTTTACGAGTCGGGAAAAGGGCTTAAATACGACTCCAGTTTTGCATCATAACCAGAAAACCATCACCTGTGGTGAAAAAATACTTTTAAAACCCTAAAATAGTGTCACAAGTTTATAAAAAGGGAAAAATGTAAAACATTTTTACCATTTACCTTATTACCTCATTGGAGCAATTTTTTACCCACTTTTTCCCTATATCTTCAGGAGCGGATTGTTGCGGATCCACAAAGCCAATCGTCGAACCATTCGTTGCGGGTAAGATTCGTGGCCCTATTCTTCGCATTGATACCTGTTTTTAAGCATTTAATTGTCTTTCTAGGGATATTTAAAGGGATTTTTGCAAAACAAATTGCCAACGGTCGGTGCGGCATTCGGGCACGGGATTGCGCCGATCGTCAACTTCTAACATTGGGTCTCGCGTCGTCAGTGCTCCTATTTAAAAAAAAATCGTGCCGGTGTAGAGACCGAATTTGTCCAATTTTTGCCCAAATTTAATGCTTCAAACCAGAATTTTCCCTTTCAAGGAATAATGTTGAGTTAAATGTGGAGTGTTTGCAGGCAAATCAAGGCGAGAAAATGGTGGTTGAGTGGAAAGAACGCGAACATGAAAGAATATACCAAATGGCTTTGGAGGATCCAAACTGTCTTGATGCATTGAGGAACTGTGGGCTCCTTAAGTTCATTCTGACAACAGGCCTACGAGCTCAACCTGAACTACTGCAGTACCTGATCAGTCTATGGGATATCAGATGGGAGGTATTTGTGATCCATGACCAAGAGCTGGAGTTGGAGACTTTAGATATTTATTTCATTGTTGGACTATCTCGCCAAGGGAAACCAATCCAGCTGTATGTAGGCAGGCCTATTGGGGCAAGCATAAACACACTCATTGCCAAACATTGCCCAAGAGCTTTGAAATATACAAGTGGCAAGATCGATATTATGACAATAAATGATCTTCTATTGAAGGTGGTAATTTTAACCATCAACTGAGTAGATGGGGCTCAAGCACTACATGAGTCCAACAAATCTCGCTTCCAATATGCTGTGGACTGTATGACGCCCACTGTCTTCAACTAGGCGGAAGCAATGAAAGTAAACATGAAGCGACAATTATCCAAATGCAAAGTAGGGAATTTGAGGCAATTTGGATATGGCTTTATCCTAGTAACCTTCTTCTTGGAACGAATCCCACTATTCCATTATCAGATGGCGGAGGTGAATCCCCCCGTACCACGAGATCCAAGGATGGTTTGATGGAGTGAGTTGATGCCCAGATTTGGAGGGGGCCAACAAATGTCTTACAAGCCTTTCTTCTTTGTGTGGCTTAGACGACAACTGATCGTCGTGGAGGATTGGACGTACAGAAGGACTGACTTCCGCAGTGATCTCGACATGCCACTCCCAAAGGGAGAGGACTTTGATGATGGAGGTGAGAAAAACAATTTTGTTTTTGGTTTTTTATTATTTTTGAATATATGTATTCATGACACCTTGACTTTGTAATTGCAGATGTTGGACCAAAGAGACTAGCAGGGATGTCCCCAATAGCGAGGCGCGTGGCTTGGCAATTCGAGGTTGCTCCTTACCAGGAAGGAGTTGACAACGAAGAGGAGATCGCTTGAAATATGGATAACCTAACGATAGTGATTCTAGAGTATGCACGGATTGAGGACATTCCTCGCCATTATCAGCGACACATGGTGGGAGTGTCAGATCGGATCCATCGATTAGTGACTCTTGTAGTGCAAGCAGTAACATGCTATCACGAGCATCACACAAAGTAGTCCATAGTTAGCACTTACAATTTTGAGGCCTGTGAGCCACGGATGTACTTGGAATACATATATTATTTTTTGGATTTACACTCAAACATTATCGACATATATATGCTATATTTCCTGTTTACTATGATACAATGTTTTTCACATATTGCATAAATGTATGTCTAAAACATGATTAGCCAATGCATTTGTTAATGTATTCATATGCCTAAGAATGTGTTGACATGTAATATAATCAAAATTTCTTTCCAAGAGATGAATATGCAAATACATTCTCAATAATTAAGGGTTTCTGAAAGAATATTACCCATTGAGCTGAAGAATAACAAGTTGTGAATCAAGGTTTACAAGTGTTTCTCGAATGTCAAGAGCAATAGCTTCTGACAAGAGTTCGAGAACTGCGCTATATTAAAAAATGTTATTAGTTGTTGGACCCAAAAAAGTACCTTGAATATCAATCAACTCACCATGAGGGTCATAAATAGCCCACGCCACAGATGATAAATTTCGGGTACTACGACAAGCACCATCAGCGAAATCGACATAAGGAGTCATAGGCATCTACAAAGTAGGTGAAGACATAATAAGCAGGAAAGCTGCTTGAAAAAACACAAAACCAAACTGCAAAAAAATGAATAACACACTTATGTACATAAGTAACCATGCGATATGACTCACACATAATACTTTCTGAGGTACAACCCATTGTGGGGCTTGTTCAAAGGGTTACCCTCATAATCAATTATCTCATAGGCCCCTTTTTGTAATACACGCTTGACAATATAGGGCCCATGCCACATGGCTTTGAATTTTCCTGCCCCTAGCTTATCGTTAGCCTAGTCATATAGCAAGACAAAATCACCCTCAGAAAAAGCACAAGGAGAGATCGACTGATCAAAATGGGATTTAACTTGCTTTTTCTATGCTTCAATAATTAAAGCAACAAGAAGGCGGGTTTCATCCAGTCGTTCCAAATATAGGAGACGCTCCTGTGTAGGCGAGGTATCAGGGAGTAGTTTGACAGCCAATTTGAGTGAGGGTATTTCACATTCAATCGGTAGGGTAGATTCGAGACCATAGACTAGATGAAAAGGTGTGAATCTAGTTGTGCCTTTAGTCGAGGTTCGGTAGGTCCACAGAGTTGAAAAAAGCATGAGATTCCAATTGGATTTGTGCATCCCAATGGTGTGCTGAAGCATAGTAATTAAAACTTTGTTTACCGCTTCAACTTGGCCGTTGGCTTGAGGGTAATAAGGAGTTGAGGCATCGTGACATAAGCCCAATTTAGAAGTCAGCTCAGCCATCATGTAATCAAGAAAATGGGAGCCATGGTCAGTGACAATGGCTTGAGGCACTCCAAACCTGGAAATAACATGATTGTAGAGAAATTGCGCAATCGTTTTACTGTCAGCTGAAAATGTAGGCATTTCTTTGACCCATTTGGTGAAGTAATCTACGACAACGATAATATAACCATGCCCCCCGTCCAAATGAGGGCTACATGTAATAAAATCAATGCCCCATTTGGAAAAGGGACCAATGGTAATAACGGGGTGCAGGAGAGCGGGTGGGGCAGACATTTTTTGTTAATAAATCTGGCACTGGTGGCATTTGCGGACAAAAAGAATGCAATGTTTAAAGATGGAGGGCCAGAAGTAGCCAGCGCAGAGGATCTTTTGAGCAGTGGCGTAGCCAGAAAAATGACCACCCCATGCGCCAGAATGGCAGTCATTTAAGACTCTTTCAGCTTCATTGAGAGTTAAACATCGGCGAAGAATCAAATCAACACCAATGCGGTATAAAGTATCCCCAATGATGCGGTAAGGTTGGGATTGATACCGAATGTGTCGACGATCATCCTTGGACAACAAAGACCGGAAGGTAGAAGTTTGGAGATACAAGATGATATCACCATACCAAGGATCGAGAGTGCTAATCAGAAAGAGAGTCTCATTAGAGAGCTTCTCATCAACACCAGAAGGTAGAGAAGTAGAGGGAAAAGACCAAATCAACTCAACAAATACAAGTGATTTCTTTGATTTAGCAATAGTGAATACCAAATCGAATTCCTGGAGGATGAAAATCCACTTGGAATATTTTCCCCCAAGTAACTGAGGAGTCATAATATAAGTAATGGGGTTATAATCAGAAATCACGGTTGTAGTGCGGAGGAGAATATAATGCTGAAACCGTTGAACAACCTAAACAACATCCAAAGCCAGTTTCTTGACATGAGCATAACGGGTCTCAGTATCAAGGAGATTGTGGCTAAGGTAATAAATGACATGTTCATGACCTTCATTGTCATCTTGCACCAAAACCATAAAACTAATGCTATAATATGGAGCTCATAGAGGAAATAATCACGATGATAGTTTGGAGGGTGCAATAAAGGAGCATTAATGAGGACATCTTTCAAGTCATCAAAAGACTTTTGGGTAGTCTCATCCCAGAGAAATGGAGCTCCTTCCTTAAGTAATTGGGTGAACCCTGTAGCTATCTCAGCATAGTTAGGCACAAAGTGACAAAGGAAATTTGCCTTCCCTTATAGACTCTGTAATTGTTGCAACAAAGACGGAGGGGGTGGATTAACAATAGCCTTGATTTTGAGAGGATTAAGATGAATACCATACTTCGAAACAATAAAATCGAGAATTCATCCAGACTCAACATAGAAGACACACTTATGCGGGTTAAGCCGAATGTTATAGTGTCTACAAAGAAGAAAGATTTTTCGACGCTGATCGGGATGGTCATGGCGCTTACGTGAATGAGCATGAAGATCATCCAAATAAGGTTGAACGATGTTTTTAATTTCATGAAAAGCATAAGCCATCGCTCGTTGGAAAGTAGCCCCAACATTCTTAAGGCCAAAAGGGAGATTTTTATATGAAAAAGTCCCCCACAGACAGATAAAGATGGTCTCGTGTTGATCAGTCGGTGAAATGTTTATCTGGTTGTAACTAGAAAAACCGTCCATAAAGGAGAAAATTTCATTCTCAGCACATTCATCTATAATCTGGTCTATAAAAGGAGTGGGATAATTGTCTTTCGGACAGGGACAATTAACGTCATAGTAATCAACACAGACGCGAATGGTGCCTTGTTTCTTAGTCACCGACATGATGTTGGACACCCAATCTGTCAGAAGTGTAGGATAAATAGAACCAACTTTAAGAAGTTTTTCAACCTCTCCCTTAATGGTGACCGCTTTTCTAGGGTGCATAGGATGAAGTCGTTGACGAACGGGCTTCACATTAGGATAAGTCGGAATTTCGTGCACGACTATACTTGGGTCAATGTCGGGAATTTCTTCATGCAACCATGCAAAAAAATCTTGAAACTCTTGAAAAAGGTGAGTATAAAGCTTGATCTCATTAGGAGAACAAATTACCACAATATGAACATGTTCAACGATACCAGATTTAACAAAAATTTCAATAAGCATCATTTGGGTAATATTACCCATGTTCCCTTTTGACCAGACTTCATGGGTCATGATAGGTCTCTGAAGTGGTTAGGTCGGGAAACGAGAAGAGAACTTATCAAGATAGGTAGACATGACTTCCGGGCCAGGTAAGAATGAGGAACGATGATGAGTATCATTCCAAGGTGCTTCCTCAAGAGACATAATTTCCATGATACTTTCATCAGTAGGAAACGTCTCGATTAATGGATCAGAAGAATCTGAAGAACCAAGGCAAGGAGATTGAGAATACGTGTCAAGAGATGTACTCAAAGCAGTGTGATTAGTAGATACCGAAGCCAAAGCTGATACAATCTCCACATAATTAATCTCGGCGGGGCTTAGTGACATGACATCACCCCATGAATCAACTTGATTAGGAGGGGGAATAACCCAAGGATCAGACTTAACCGAGATCATGTTGACTGAGGCAACATTCGAAGGTGGGAGAGGAAAAATACCCATCAAGGTGGGTTCTTTAAAAAGTCTAGCCCCCACACTCTCATATGGAGCATCGGCATGCTTTACTTAAGGAACATTGCCATATGAGGAGGAAGAGGCAAAGAAAGACAATTGGTTGACCGTGACAATTTTCCCTTAATGAGGAAAATAGAGCACGCAGAAAAGAGAGGAGGCTACACAATGCATAGCATGGGTCCAACTCCGCCTGAGTAGAAGATTATAGTTAAGATTTTCATCAAAAATTTCTACTTCGACATTAACTATCTTACCTTTCAAGGAAATGGCAAGATTAGGAAGGACACCGAATGGTCAAGAATCACGTCCATGAAAGGCTTCCAACTTGTTAGGCGATTGGTTTAGGGTAGGAGAACTGATTTCCTTCCAAAAGGACACAGACATGACGCAGGTAGGAACACCTTCATCAATGACAGTCATGTGAATCGTCTTTTCATTAATAATCACCTGAATGAGAAAGGAAATTTGATGGGGTAAGGGTGGAACATGGTTTTCTAGATCAAAGAAAATGAGATTGGAATCAAATGGATCAACACCTACAATGGCTGACAGTAATGCTTTCCGTTTAGAGGGACAAATTTAAAGGACCTTAAGTGTAGACATGGATGATGGCGCTTGAGCTAAATCCTCAACAATATTGTAGTGTTGAGCAGCTCGAGCATTTGGATTATACGAGGACTTTGGCAGCACACGTTGAGAGGGTGGTCAAATAACAAAATCAAGACTAGGTCTCTCTATATGGAGAGGACTGGAGGTAGACGGGATATAGGAGGAAGGGGTACTTCCATTCTCTTTCCCTACCATTAGAGGAGGGGTTTGATTTATCTTTAGATCCGGTAGCCACATTTATAGGTGTATTCATCATAAACACTTGGGAACCTGCAGAAGTGGAAGACTGAGGCTGGTCTACCATTTGGATCTGCTGGGATGGAAAGGGTTCTTTTAAGACATTCGGGGTCCCTTTTAGCAAGCGACTAACTTCCAGTCATCGGGGACAATATTTAGTGTAATGGTCCTCCTCACAGATGAGGCAAGGATACTTCGGCTTTCTTTGAAAAGCATCCCCAACAGAAGATTTAGGAGGGTCCTTTTTCGAGGCATTGGCTTTGGCCTTGCCTTTTCCCTTCTTTTTACCCTTAGAGGCTTTGCCCATTACGGTAGACTGGACAACATGAACCTCAGATGTCTTACTAGGACCAGATGAATTTCTAGAGGGATCATTGGAACCAGTGTTCGAGACCGACTTCTGTTTTGGAGAAGATTTCGTGGAAGTCTGCGACACAAAACCAATCAGTCCATCAACAGGTGGTGTATTCAGAGACTTAGATGCTATCAGATCTGATGATGATATTGGAGCATCATGTAACATCTCATATAATGTGCCAGATTATGAGTAGACTAGATCTAAATACTGGGCATGAGCGATGGATTTCTCCATAGTAACACACCTTGCCATAGCTATGTCCCTAGCAACTGGGCCAATGAATGATTTTTTGAAATATTTTGTTAGCAACTGATCAATAATTTCAAACTTTATTAGGTGATGCCGATGTCTCCATTCATGGATGTGATCAAAGATATGGGTCGTGGTGTCTTGCTTAAGTGATGTAAGCAGATAGGTGCCAGTTTCATAGTGAACTGACAGCTAGAAATGAGTGAGGAAATGCAAAGCGAGAGAGTTGAAGTCACCGTAGGTACCTCGAGGCAATTCGATGTACCATTTTGTTGTAGCCCTTGTGAGAGTTCTTTGAAAAAGTCGGATATGGATAGAATCATCAACGTACGAACTGGAGGAGCACCAGAGGTGATATGTCATCTCATGGGCTTGTGGATCCTCCTCCGCTTTTCCCTCAAATTTGGGGCAATCGCTCGGAACCTTCATTGAAAATGGAGGCCAGTAAGGCGAATGAAAGATAGGGTCATTGGTGAGCCTCGAAACATTCGGCAGTTCCAACGTGGCTAAGAAGGGCAATTGCGTGTTAAAAAGCATGTGGGGCCTTTGAGTAGACCCAAATTGTGGAACCCATCTTTGTTGGTAAGGATTTTGCCACCACAGTGGAGGATTTTGTCCATATGGAATTTGATTTTGCCCCCACTGAAGGTTACCTTGCCCGTAGGGAGGATTCGGTCATGGGTAGATTTGATACTGTCTCGCCATAGGCTATTGATGGGCATATGGGTTAAAAGGCTGAAGAATCTATTGACCTTGGACGTAAGGATTTTGAACCTGCTGACCCTGGACATAAGTATTTTGAACCTGCTATTGCAGGGGTTGACCTTGACCCTGTAAAGGTTGACCTTGGCCTTGAACAGGCTGACCTTGCTTACATGCATATACGACTTGCTGCTGCAAAGGCTGACCTTGTGGTTGCTACAAAGGTTTCCTTTGCTGCTGCAAAGGCTGACCTTGTGTATACTGCAAAGGCTGACTTTGTTGCTGTGAAGGCTGCCCTTGTTGGTGCAAAGGCTGGCCTTGCGAGCACAAAGGTTGAGAGGCTTGCTGCACAAACTGAGTTTGCGGCTGCCAAGGTTGCTACTGCAACGATTGCCCTTATTGCAGTGAAGGTTTCCCTTGCTGCTGCAAGTGTTGCGAGATAGTTCCTTGATAGTTCCCAAATTGAATCTAGCCATATACACCAGGCATAGTGGGTTGAATAGGCCGAACATAAGGTCCATCTTGAGGAATGTAAGGCAGAGTAAAAAAGGCTTGCGAACCATATGGAACATAAGCCGGTTGGAATGGAACCTGAGCCATGTATGGATTCTGGTATTGGAAGTTACCTGACCCAGATGGACCAACAGGGTTAGGAATAAAATTGTAAAAAGGTTGATTCATTCCAACCATGTGAGTTTGTAATCCACTCACATTGGTTTGACCTGACATAAAAGGAATATTCAGATATTCCCCCCAGGTGGTGGCATAGTTTGTTCACTCACTAGACGAATAGAAGGAATTATTGAGACCTGACCTGAGACAGTCGGTTGGATCGGGAGAGTCGATCGAAACGATGCAACAGGTTGATATGGAATGGTAGGTTGAACCAGAACTGAAGTGATTGTAGTTTTCACAATCGACCGAGAGGCCGTGTTTGAGATGAACAGACTTGACGTGGGCATAGCATTAGAATACTAGATGGGATTCTGATACAATGATGAGGCACGAGGATTGCCCGAAACCAACTGAGCTAAAGTGGTGTAGCCATGCAGAAACATAGGTACAATAGTATGAGAATAGGCGCTAGACGAGATGTTTCTTGTATAAGGAAAACCTTCTTGAGGGAACTCATATCCTTGCTCATCATCTATGTGAGGAGTATGAGTAGCAGAAACTTCCGACTGACTCAGAGAGGAGACTGGGATTTTTCCTTTTGAGTCCATAGAAAACAACCAGTGACGAGCTGAAGACGAATGAGGAGACAACTCCAAAGGAACACTAGGCTGATTGTATGAATTGTGAGGATGCTGAGGAGATACCACAAAAGGGTCTAGTGGATAAGCAACTAGTATTTCTAGACTTTCAAAAGTATGTGGACTCTGGGGAGTCTAGATAGGATTATCAGGGGATTTCGGGCCAGATTCGTAAGATGACCCAATATCTGATGGAGGTATATGAGATGACAAAGGTTGAATACTCAGAAAAATCCCAAGTTGAACACCTTGATCCTCAAGCGACTGCGGAAGTTTAGGGAAATATTCTCCGGATGACCTTCAAGATGGAGGAGAGGAAGAGGAACGAGGCAAACCTAATGGTTCATCCATGATGAATTTGTCTCAAACAAAAAGAGAAGAGATATTAATTTCAAGGCTTATTTAAAATATATTAAGGATATACTCACGATGTGGTCCAGAATAAAACTATCAGGAATGTGATGTGATCGTGGGCAATTTTTTTTTAAGACATTGAAACAGACTGATGCCTTTTCATATTTTAAGAGTCGAGAACAAGGCAAAGATGACTCTAGTCACTTTTGATTTGAACAAGCTACAAAGGACAAGTGATCGATGATATTTTAAATTTAAAGAGTCAAAAAGACCAAAATGACTGCTCAGGATAATTTAGGCAAAAGGGATTACCAGGTAACCGTGAACTGCTGAATACCTCCTGACGAACCAAAAAATACGAGTAAACAATCTCCACGAATATTGTGTTCGGTGTATCATGTTTACAAGGCGACATACTCGACTTCTTATGGATAAAGGATTTCAAACCTAGTGGGGTCTCCCTTTATATACGCGACAGTACGGGGAGCACAAGTCCGTACTAGCACTGTCTAATGCCGAAGAGAATGACAACTGCTAGGTTTAAAGACCCCGAAACAAATCTCTAGCCTAGACCTCTAAATGTAAGCATTTAGTTTCAAATGTGCCTTAGGTTAATTGAATATATTTTAAAGGTTTATCTTGAAATTAAGTCTCAGTTTTTAGGCCTTATCGATGTCACCTGAAAAACTCTTATGTGCAGCTATATGAGACAAAACCCTTTCAATTCCATGAATGTTTACACTAATTGAGAGAAGAGAAAACAATCAACGCAACAAACAAGAAACTAAAAGTAAGATGACTCTTCACTACTTCGCTTTTGAAAACCAAACAATGAAAATTATTTCCACTTCCTACTCTTCCTATCAAATGCACTTCAACTAGTCCTTTCAACAATAAAATAAGTTCATTTCATTTCAACTGCTCATGATGATGTAATTCTAGTTTTTGATGACACTACTTAATGTAACATATCAATTAAACAAACTAGAAAGATGTATTTTCTTCAATGGAATGCTAAAATGAATCTTTCACATAAACATTTTAATGAAAATTTTTAAACAACCAAACACCAACCATATGCAAAGCATGATAAAAGAAATTTTAAAATAAATATGCAAAGATTCAATCGAAAGAAACCGAGCAATGTAATCTATGCTTAGAAAAGAGATGTTCAACAAGAGAAGAGAAAACAGACCTTTTTCACTCGTTCAATTGAAAACAGAGCAATATAAATGCAAGGACTAAAATACGAAATGTATGAAGAAGCAAATTACCAACTTGATTTGATGATCATACAAGCGAATCAATGGACAATGACGTAGATTCCCTAGGAACACAAACCATCCTAAAAACTCAAGAAATGAAGTAATGCAATCCCAAACCAATCAAGAAAACAAATCAAGCTAACAAAGCATTCTATCCAGGGAGAATAAAGGTAAACAAGCCAAGAAACAAAATCTATGAGGACAAGACACACAGGAAATGATTTAACAGAAACCCGAATTTTAACCTATAGGAATCAGCGTGACTGTCTAACTAGCAACTAGTACCATAAGGGTCTGTGGCACGACTTTTCAAGAGGAACTCGCACTAGTTGGTGCTACTATTAGAAAAATAACAACGTTGATCGAGGGATTCAAAGAAAAATAAAAAATCCACAAACCAAAACCAGACCCATCACCCTAAATTCAAGAATCAAATCAGTAGATAACATAAAGTATAGATTACAAAAGAGAAAGAGTGATATGATAAAGTCGTCAGAAATCATGAAATGAAAAACAATCCAAAGAGAGGGATGCCTCCCCAATATGGTTTCCAATTTGTGGAGTAGGAAGATTCTCTCTACAAACAGAGACAATATCTCTAGCCCAGGGGAGAGGGTCTAGCCACAAACAAACAATCTGGCGTAAGTTCACTTAGATTGAGAATGGATAAGATCCTACCTCTTGTATCGCTTATCCTTGTTTTATGAAGTCCTTATGTCTTTGCTCCAATGATTTGATCCTTAATTTCAATAAAGCACCTGAAACAAATAGACAAGAAACCAAAGAACACATGATAGCATACAATATATTCAACCTACTTAAGAGGCTAAGGAGTCTTAAGCTACCAAATACCATATGCGATTGATATAGGAAACAAAATATTAGTTGTATTATTATGACAAAAAGGAAAGTACAACCTTCTCCTTAGCATTGCAGGTTTCCTTTGATGTGTCCAGGTTCTAGAACCACAGTTAGAATATCATAATTCACCTCAAACAATAGGAGTTCAAGGCTTCCTCCTCTTTGCTCCAAACCAAACAAACTACAAACTTATTCTCCCTTTACAAGCACAAACTAGAAGGCTAAAGCTATCGAGATTTTGTAGATTATTCGAGCCCTTTCAATAGCTAGTTGAAGTTGGAATAAGAGAAGTTTATATATCTTGAGGGAGGGGATATGGATCCTCTTATGACGGGAGAGGTCTTATCTCTTTTGGTTTTTTCCATTTTAATATGGGAAAGGAGCCCAAACAGTCTCTCTCAACTCTATCTTGACTAACCATTTACCATACTTCCATTCATGAAGCTTCTAGACCTGGAAGCTTCAACTCTATTTTTAAAAACTTTCCAAAAGAGGGTCTGCACAGGTAATAGATGGATATCGATGCTGATCGGCGCTAGGCTCAGTGTTAAACTCTGCAAATCGGTGCGGGGAAGAAACTGAGGGATAGCATCGGCCTTTAAA
Source organism: Pinus taeda (assembly GCA_000404065.3). Taxonomy (NCBI): domain Eukaryota; kingdom Viridiplantae; phylum Streptophyta; class Pinopsida; order Pinales; family Pinaceae; genus Pinus; species Pinus taeda. The sequence goes on from APFE030159605.1 coordinate 397,897, forward strand.
ACTGAGTTTGAAGTAATATTCTCTGGAAATGATGTAAGAGGGAAGCATTCTATAGATGACAAGTGATGTAAAGACATGTTCTTCATGATAGGAAAACACATGAGGGTCACTGTAGAGGTCCTCCGAGATCGAGTAATGGGGAGTACAGGAATAATGACAAAATGTTGTGTAACAATTCTACATTCCTAAAAGTCCTCTTCTCAAAGAGGCAAACTTTAGTTGTGGCTTGGTTGAGCCCCAGATCAACTTAAGGATGAATTTCTTGCCTGATCAGCAAGAGGGCTGATCTAATGTCTCTTCCTTTATTGATATATGAAAGTCATACTTTAATCCATTGGAGATAGAGAGGAGGTAACTGGACCTAGTCTAACCAGTCAAAACCACCATTTCAATAGAAAAGGAGTTGTTCTAAGATCCAGACTAGGTGGTCTCACTTATATTGTTGTAGGAAGAGAATTTCGAGCCTTCAACGCACTGAGTGGTGATGTTCGGTTAAAAAATCATGATTGCACGAGTTTTTTTGTAATCATATATTAGGTCCATTATATGATTTTCCAGTTCCGAGGTTATAGAATAATTTTGTTCAAATGGTAAAATGGGTATGACATATGGTTAACCCGTTATATGCTTTACGTTGAGAAAAAGAAATTTGTTTGTATCCTGAAGGTTCGTGATTGAATCCCTCTCCCAGTTCTGGTGTTAACGTTTGATGGTGAAAGCAATGGGAAGAGGCAGATAATTACACAAAGGAGAACCAAAAGCACCCGAACTGCGTGAGATCTATCTAGAAATTCAACAACGTTTTCAGGGAGCAGGATGGGAGAAGTTCTTCTCTCGTTATACAGGTTATCATGACAGATTTTCCAGAGATTTCGTAGAGGGTTTCGATTGTCAGCAGGTTAGTGTTGCGGGAATTTCTATTCTTGTTATCAAGGAGTTAATTGAATAAGTAATGAGCCTACCTATAGACGGAGAAAGAGCCTTCAAGAGCCATGTTTTAGCTGGAATCGATATCCCATTCTTATTGAAGGATGAGTTTAAGGAAAGGAGTTGGTGGTTAGGGGTTCCAAGGTCCTGGTTGAAGGACGAGTGGCACTGTCTCCTTTCGGATTACCCAGTATTATTTCACATGTGAAGGATGCTACAATCGGGTGAATCTCTACCATTTTCGGTTCTTAGCTCACATAGCAGGTCAGTTAAGGATGAACACTCCCTATTTTTTGTTAGAAAGTACGACACATATGTCTGTTAAGGGTAGGACAAGACCAAATGCATCTACCCATTTCATATATCATAAAGTTCTGATTAAAATATTAGTTGAAATCTAATTGAGAAAGATGGGGAGGAATTGGGAACATTTTCTATTTTGGGGAGGGTTCGAGCTTCAAATTGTAAAACCAAAAAGGGACAGAAAGAAAGGAAGAAAAAAGAAAGCTAAGAAACCCGAAACCTAGAACATGGTACCTTATCTGTGCAAACAAGGAATCAACAAAAACAAGAACCAATTCCTCCTTTAGTTCCCGAATTACCAAAGGTCTATACCAGAAAGAGTGATAGGCCAAGAAAAGCAAAGGATGCTTTTTCTCCTACTATACCCCTACTTGTAGAAACAAAAGTCAGCGAACAAATAGAGAAAGGCAAGGGCAAAATGATTGAGCCCGAGACAAATCAGAAATCAATTGACAAAGAACCCACCTTAGCAAAGATGTTCAAAGGAGGAAATAGGCCACAAACAAGACCGTGGAATAAGTTGAGGTTGAACATCAAAATGAAGCAAAACCCTAAGTTGGAAAAGGAATTCATAGATATAGACAAAACCCCTCAGAAATACTTAATCATAAACAAAGAGGAGTCCACAAGCTCAAAGAAATCTAAGAATACCACAAGTTAAAACAAATGGGTTGTTGAAGAGGCTCAAAGAACTAAAAAACCAAGAAAAACTAATGTAGATATTCTACTGGAGGTAGCTAGCACACTTAGTTAGTCATTTACACAACTTAGTTTTGATTACCAACTTTTCAGATGGAATTTTGACTGAAGGTCGATATCTAGCATGTCAGCAATTTTGTAGGATTAAATTTCAATGAGTGCTGACAATTTCAGTGTCAGCGATTTGCACTGTGAAAGTTTCAATAAGTGCTGACAATTCTAGTGTCAGCGCAATTTTGCAATTGATTTCTATAAAGTGCTAACAACCATCCCGTCAACAATCTTGGTCCTTATTCGATTTTGAAAGAGTATTAGTGAATTGGTCAATGTTGAAAAATCAAAATATATTGAAAGGAGGAGAAGCATAACATATGCCATTTTATCATGAGGATGAGGCACATATTCCAGAAAATCAGACATAATATTAGTCAAAAATTTTGACCATGATTTTTGGCCACTAATTTAGAAAACTATTTACATTTGGATACAAAAAATTCTGAGTTTATGTAGTAGATTTGTGTATTTGATATACAATATTTTTATTTAAAATTTTTTAATTATGTACAAGAAACCTATTTTTTAACTTGTAATTTTCCTATAAAGACAAACCTTTTAGAATGAAGAAGGGTTGGTTTTTTATTAGAATACTTGTACGTTGTATATTTCTGAAAGTTTAATGAAGAAAGCCCGATTCTGCAACAAAGATTCTTGCATTGGGAAACTTTGGATATGTGTTCTCTTGTTTCTATTTACCTTTTTATGTTGTCATATGTACATTCTTCTATGAATGATAAGAGTAAATGAACATAATTCATATTGATTATGCTCAGTTTATATGTTCAGTCATCCATAGTTTTTTGGATCTATGCTTTTGTAGAACTCATCTTTATGATGCTCTTATAAGTATACCATTTCCTTCCTATTTTGCATTCCATCTCAATGTTATGCAACCAGCTCACAAAATAGAAGAAAAGATAGATCAACGACTTCAAAATCAGCCTCTTCGAGGGGCAACCTCCTTTACATTATACAAATGAAAAATTCTTCAATGATACAAATGAAAAGACCTCCTTTCTACATATAGGAGTTTGTGGGGTCATAATATAATCAGAGCCGACATAACAATAATAATGTAAGTGCACAACAATAACAATAGTGGGCTTCTATGGGGCACAATAATAAAAATATGGGGACAACATGGGCACAACAATAACAATAAGGGGCTACAATGACAAAACTAATAAGGGAATACACTAGTATTATAGTGATGTAACATGCCCCTCTCCTTCAGAAAAGTGTTGTCCTCAACACTTGAGTAGTTATAGATGCTTCTGTATAAAATTCTCATCCTTCCATGTGGAATCTTCAATGGGTAAGTTCTTCCACTTGATGAGATACTCTGAAATTGATCAATTTCGTAGTTGTTGAGTTATTTTTTCTGTTATTGCTTCAGGTTCCAATATGATTTTTCTTTCCTCGTCAAGTCATAGCAATATTGTTTGAATTGGGAGCTTGTCACCTATAACCTTATTTAAGCATGAAACTTGGAAAACTAGGTGCACTCGGGAAGCTGCAGGAAGCTCTAACTTGTATGCCATAGTACTAATCTTTTGCAACACCTTGTATGGACCATAATATTTTGGTGATAATTCATTATCCTTCTTAGCTTGCTTGAGGGACATTTGTTTGTATGGTTGTAGCTGTAGAAATACCCATTCACCTACATCAAAACTTATTTTGTTGTGATGTTGATCTTCCTATTGTTTCATTATATTTTGCGCCAAAGTGAAGTTATCCTTTAAGAGTTGGAGAAATTTTTGTTTATTCTTGATGTGATCTTCCACTACTTGAGCCTTAGAATTTTCTTTAAATATGATGTGATGGACAATGGATGATATCCATAAAGTGCCATAAATGGGGTCATTTTTTCTGTAGTATGGAAGGAATTGTTATACCACCATTCAGCAAGAGGCAACCATTTGACCCATTATGTTTGTTTATCAGATACAAAGCAACGAAGATATCTTTCCAAACATTTTTTCACTATCTCAGTTTTCCCATCAGATTGAGGATGATAAGATGAGCTATGAGCTAACTGACTACCCAGACAAGAAAATAATTATGTCCAAAAATTTCCAGTGAAAATGGGATCTCTGTCGCTTACAATAATATTTGGGTTTACATGTAGCTTTTGAATTATTTCCATAAATGCAATAGAAATTGTACTGGCTTTAAATGGATGAGATAATGCACAAAAGTGTGCATACTTGGTAATTCTATCAACTACCACCATGATGATACTCTTTCCTTCGCCCTTGGGTAAACCTGTGATAAAATCCATTGAAACATCCTCCCAATGTTGACTTGGAATAGATAAAGGTTGTAATAGACTCGGGGTCTTAATTGTTTCAACTTTATTTTGTTGGCAAACCAAACATTCCGCCACAAACTTTTGAATATCAGATTTAAGGCCATCCCAAAAAAATTCCTTCTTAACCCTGTGATACATTTTTAAAAATCCTGAGTGCCCTCCTAAGGGAGAGGTGTGCAATTCCACAAGAATCTTTTGTTTGATTTGGGAATTCTTACAAAGATATAAGCGATCTTTGTACCATAACGAATCATTTTTCAGTTAAATGTATCAGATGTATTGGGATCTTTTTGTAACTTTTGAATGAGTTCCCACACTTCTTCATCATTCTTCCATTCATCCCTTCCTTTGTTTATCCAATCTGGTAGGATAATATAAATGGTGCAAAGAAATGCTTCCACATCCCCATCCTTTCTTGAGAGTGAATTTACAACAACATTTTTCTTACTTTTTTTGTAGATGATTTCAAATTCATAACCCAACATCTTTGTGACCCTTTTTTTCTGCTCTTCTAAAGATAATCTTTGTTCTAAAAAGTATTTAAGACTATCATGATCCATTTTTACCTTGAAGTGTCTTCCCATTATGTAAGGTCACTATTTCTTAAGTGCATGTAGTATTGCCAACATTTCCTTTTCATATATAGCTTTGTGTAAATACTTTCCTTTGTTTGGACGAATTTCAAAAGCAATGAGTCATTCTTCTTGCATTAAAACGACACCAATTCCATTTCCCGAGGCATCACATTCCATAATAAAGGTTTTTGTGAAGTTTAGCATAATAAGACTGGTGCTTGGCACATTGTCACTTTAATATGTTCAAAGGCCTTTGTTGCTTATGGAGTCCATGAAAATGCATCTTTCTTCAATAATGTTGTTAGAGGTGCGGCTATTCTCCCATAATTCCTAAAAAACTTGCGATAATACCTTATCAACCCAAGAAACCCTCGTAGATGCTTTATAGATGTGGGGATTTTCCATTCCTTAATGGCTTTATTTTTTCCAGGTCTACCTTAACACCTTCATGAGACACAATACGACTTAGATATTCCACCTCTTGTACTCCAAAGAAACATTTGGAGGTTTTTTCATATAATTGTTTCTCCTCCAATATTTTGAGCACCCTGTCAACATGTTGAACATGATCCTTCCAAGACTTGTTGTAGATTAGTATATCATAAAAAAATACTAACACAAATTTTCTAAGGAAGGGTTTGAAAATGGAGTTCATCAAATCTTGAAATGTAGAAGGTGCATTAGTAAGGTCAAAAGGCATGACCAAAAAATTCATAATCACCCTCATGATTTCTAAATGTTGTTTTCAAAATGTCTTCAGTCTTCATTATGATTTGATGATATCCTGAATGAAGATCTAACTTGGTGAAGTAAATTGATCCATGTAATTCATGCAATAATTCATCAATGACAGAAATGGGAAATTTATCTTTAATAGTGAGCTTGTTGAGCTCCCTATAATCTGGACATATGTGCTATGATCCATCCTTCTTGTGCACCAATACTACTGGAGCAGAGAAATAACTTTGACTAGGTTGAATTATACCAGCCTCTAGCATTTCTGCAACCATACGTTCAATTTCACTCTTTTGGGCATAGGAATATCTATAAGGCCAGATGTTTGGAGTAACACTTCCTGGAATTAATGATCACGAATAGGTGGGAGGCCTTTGGGAGTCTCAAATACCTTGGAATTATTTTCCAAGACTTTTTGGAGATCTGGAGAAATGGATGATTTTGATGTGGGAACCTCTAGCGAACATAATTTTGAAATTACGCCTCGTTGTTCTTTCTTTAGAAGCTTTGTCATGCCATTAGATATGGTTATCTTTCCTGATTTCCCAAAAGATTATATCCATTGGACTCCTAGTACAACATCAACACCACCCATTAGAATGGAAAGCATTGGACTATTCGATACATATTCTTCCATGGATAACTTGATATTATGGCACTTTCCAAAGAAATTTATGGTTCTTCCATTTGCAACCATCGCTTAGCACTTTGGTGCTGGATATAGGAAGCAATTCAATTCCTTGGCTATCTTACAATGAATAAAATTATGGGTACTTCTCAAATCAATCAACACTATTACCTTCTTCTTCTTGATATGTCCTTCTATCTTGAGAGTTTGAGGAGTAGTAATTCTGGCCAATGCATTACAAGATATGGTCGGATTCATTTCCTCTTTCTCTAGGGTTTATTCTTGGTGTATATTCTCTTATTTTGATGTTTCTTGTTCATTTTCTTCCTCCTCTTCACAATTTATGTAAAATAATTTCTTCTCAACACACTTATGACCTTTAGTGTATTTGATATCACAACTGTAACAAAGCCTTTTTGGTCTTTTTTCTTCCAATTGTTGTGGTGTCAACCTTGTAGGTTGTGGAAGTCTAGGGGCAACAACACTTCCATATTTATAGTTGTGAGTGGTAGGCTTCCTTGTTTCCATAATTTTTCTTTCAATTTTTCTTTCCAACCTAAATGCCTTCTCCAATGAATCAAGTTCTCAAAGGTGAACCTCATGTTGGATGTTATCCTTTAAAGTCCCTATGAACACATCAACCCTATGCTCCTTTGGAATATCTTTTACCCTTATATTGAATTTTTGGAAGTCCTCAATGTGCTCCACCATTGAATCCTTTTTTTTGAGATTTATCAATTGGCTAAAAAAGGTGTTGCTTTCTGTATCCTCATAATGTGCTATCATTTCTTCTGTAAAAATTGCCCAAGTGACAATTTTTTACGAGAGAAAAACCATCGATACCATAAAATTGATTGGGTTCCAAATATAAAGTTTCAATGCATACCTTTTGTGTGTTTTCACATTGTGGAGATCGAAATATTGTTCCATCTGTAGTATCCATATTACAGGATCTTTGCCATCAAACTTCCTCATATCGATCTTTGGAACATGTTGGGTCTTCAATTCAACATTAGAGTCTATGAAATCATGATTAACATTTCTTTTTTTCTCATCATGAATTTCCTTTACTAGCCTTTCGCCATTAGTAAACATTTCTTTTAGTAACTTCGTCAAATCTATCGTCAAATCTTCCATGTTGCCTTTAAGTTTTGTTTCTATACCATCCATCTTAGCTTCCATGCCATCCATATTAGCTTCCACGTCGTCCATATTAGCTTCCAATCCATTCATCTTAGCTCCATGCCTTTCTTTAAACCATCCATCTTAGCTTCTGTTACTTTTTGTGAGAGTGAAAATTGTTGCACTTGGTCTCGTAATTTTGATATATCATGTTGCATTTCTCCCTCTTCTTCATGAGTCATAGTAGATCTTTCAGGTTGCTTACTAGGTGTTTCCATTTTATTTCTTCGGGGCATCAATTAATGATAATTATGCCTCACTATTCCCTTTGAATCACTTCAAACTAATTTTTCAAACCAAATTTATGCAAATTTAAAAACAAACTACACACATTTTTTCGCTTTGTAGGAGCTTGATACTGAATCTGTTGCATCTATGTAATTTTATATCTCCAAGGTTTGAAATTATGTCCTATACTAGCCCTATGAGTCCTCTTTCTAACCCCACCATTCTGATCAATATTGGATTCTTCAAGAAAGAGCTATGTCAAATCTCTCACGATGACCTTATTATAAACTGGTTTAGTAGAGCGGACTTGTACGACTTGACAGGTGTCACTGTTTCGACCTTCAGATCTAAAAATGATACAAAAAAAACTACAGTCCATCCTCTTTTTGTAATGTCTTACTAAATTTCAATCCGATTCTCAGAGAGAACATTATTACTATCTTTCCAAGGTCACCTGTTTGGGATGTAATTTGAGATCTTGCAAAAACCCTAATGTCCTTGGATCATATCTCCAAAAATATAGGGCAAAAAGATCTGAAATTCAAATGAAGGTTCATCACGATTTCGGCTCAAATGGGTTTTAGTTGCAACTTCTGAAAAGTTGTAGAAACAAAGTTATAGTGAAAATTCCACGATGGCCTATTTGGAGCAGTGAAACCCTAGAATCCAAAGCTCTGATACCAAATGTTATGCAACTAGCTCACAAAATAGAAGAAAAGATAGATTAACGACTTCAAAATCAGCCTCTTCGAGGGGGAAACCTCCTTTACATTACAAAAATGAACAATTCTTCGATGATACAAATGACAAGACCTTCTTTCTATATATAAGAGTCTAAGGGATCACAATATAATCAGAGCTGACATAACAAACATAATGTAAGGCACAACAATAAAAATAGTGGGTTTCTATGGGGCACAATAATAACACTATGGGGACAACATGGGCACAAAAATAACAATAAGGGGCTACAATGACAATACTAATAAGGGAATACACTAGTATTATAGGGATCTAACACTCAACAATTTAAAATCTCAAAAGGTCTCAGCTGCCTCTCTCTGTGAATGTTTTAGTTTTCTTTCTTGCCTAAGCCAAATATTTGACTCCATGCCCAATGGAATTCTATCAAACCCTACCAAATTTGAACCCTTATTACAACATACCTAACCATTGTTTTAGGTACATAACTAGTCATATTTTACTGATTTATAGAAGGGATCCCCCTTCGAATTGAAAGGGCTAGATTTTAATTCAAAAGATTGGTTAGAGGTTACCTTAGAGTTTTTTCATTACAACCTGGGTTTTCTCTGAGTGATAACACCACACGCGCGCGCGCGCGCGCGCACACACACACACACACACACACACACACGAGATGGTCACTTTGTGTCATCAATGGAATGGCCCATCAATCTTAGAATTCCGCTCATATATATTGATATAACTTATGCAATTAGGACCTATTGAAACTTTCCAATTAGTAGCTTTAAGACAAATATTGAATTATAACCCAAAATTTTTCTTGATGGAGGGTCCCACCTACCAGGTAAATTTTATTAAATTCTTTTTAGTGTGATTATGAGAGGATTTGTTAAGGGCCACCCCAATGGTTCGCTGAAGTTAATTAATGTTGACAGGTGAAAACATAAAGTTTTAAAACCTTGCATTGATCATCTAAATTTTTAGATTGGGTTGAATTTGCACTTATATGTTTAAGAGATTAGGATGCTTGTTTGAAGACACACAAATTGTAAGAGAATATGGTTTTCATGCATAATGTTGATGAATATATATAACCAAAGAAAATTTAAAAACTCATAGCATTAACTCATACTTAGCTTGGAATACCTAAAAATGAACATTTAATGAGACATATAATAAACTAGTTGAATTGCATTAGAGTGCCTATGTAGGAACATTCAATGGGGCACACAATAAACTTTAGCAGGCTCAAATGTGGAGCAAGATAGTGTACATGTTCATAGACTTTAGCAGGTTCAAATCTAGAGCTAGGTAGAGGGGGTTAAATCCAACCATTACAGTAAGTTAATCTCAAAACAATTTTGAAAGTAGTAAATACTTGCGACATCATTTTGAACAAAGAGAGATTAGATATAAGGTGACTTATTTATTCTTTAAGTGACTATAACAATGGATTGAATATAATCAGTGCATTGAATTCTTTGAACACTTGTATTGATCATCTAATTCTTTAACATGGATTTAATTTTTTAACATGGATTTAATTTTCACCTAGATGTTTAAAAGTATAAGATTTTTATTTCAAACCTCACAAACTAGAAGGAAATATGGTTTTCTTGGGGTGTGGATGAATATATAAAACCAAAGAAATTTTAAAAACCCATATCATTAACTCATACTTATCTTCGAATATTTGGGTAGGAATAGTTATTGATACATATGATAAAACAATCAAATTAGCTTGGAATCCCTATGTAGGAACATTCCATGAGGCACACAATAAAATTTAGCAGGTTCAAATCTAAAGGAGCTAAAGTACATCTTTATAGACCTTAGTAGGTTCAAATCAATAGAGAGATAGAGGGGGTTAATAGAGTTAGTTAATCTCAAAGAGTTTTGAAAGTATGAAATAATTAAATCATTTTACAAAAAGAAATTAAATATAGGATGACTTGTTTATTCTTTAAACATTGTAATAATGGATTGAATCTACACAATGCATTGAATATATTGAACACTTATATTGATCATGTCAATCCTTAACATACTTTTAATTTTCAACTAAACATCTAAAAGAATAAAAGGTTTATTTCAAGCCCCATAAATTTTAAAGATATATTATCTTTATGCATCATATAGATGAATATATATAACCGATTTTTTTTTTTAAACCATATCATTAACTCAAAATACTTGCATAAAAATATTTAAAGACATTATATTAAAGTACCTATGTAGAAATATTTAGTGAGACACACAATAAGGCATATTCCTTGGAATAAACCCTCAAACCTACTCAATAAATCTTAGAGCAATAGACCACCTAAACTGACCCTACCCTAGAATCGACCCTCATACGTTAATAAATCTCAGAGAACTCAAAAAAATAATTACTAAACCTACCTGTACTAATGCTTACACTTTGCTAAAAATTATTTATCAATAAGTTTAAATAATATTTAAAAACCAAAAACCATAGTTTGTAACTATAAGTAGTCGATATTCATATACAAATCTGAGAAGAATTGCATCTCACTTGAACCCCAACAATTGGGAGAAAAATCCATCGATGTTGAAGGGTGAATAATTCGATGAGCCAATTTCTTGCATTCGTAACTAGACATTCACTCAACGTTCAACACCTTTTTAACTATATTATATTGTACGTGGGTTGCAGGGCGATTCAATGGAGACTGGTCTTCATTCAAATTGATCTGAACCGATGTTTCCAGAAAGGACTTCGGGGCTTCGTAACTGGCCCAGGTAATGGAGATTATAATGGTCATACTCCTCTTTAATTAATTTCTAAGCACGAAGTTTACAATTATCTCTTAATTTACTTCATTTCCCTTAATAGATAAGGTGTACCATGGTATGCTAATGTAATACAAGGGTTTGAATACACGTTGAATTGAGCGTAAAGTAATAAAATCCTCTCCACTATAGTTTATGGTCTCGTAGAGGTTTCCATACAGAAAAACTCTCTTTTGTTTACATGAGTTCCCATAATGACTCCCTTTTACGCCATGTTTTACTGCAAAACAAGTTGATTTTATTTCCATCTCTGGAATTCACTAACACTTTTCTATTTGAAGAGACTTAAAAACCCTAGTTGAAATTTTCACGCAAAACTCGGGGTTTTTTCTTTAATTCTTATTATTATTAAGGCCAATCAGATCTAGGGCACCAAAGACAATTTCTCGAGTTTATTTTTAACCAGATTCTTTGTTTTTGTTTTTGTGTTCATTTTGTTTTGATTCTCTAGAGTAACCTAATAAAGCATTAATGTTCCTTTTAGATCTAGAGGAATCAGTACCAGATTCTTTGTTTTTGTTTTTGTGTTCATTTTGTTTTGATTCTCTAGAGTAACCTAATAAAGCATCAATGTTCCTTTTAGATCTAGATGGATCAGTTTAGATACCTGATCGACATAGGTAAGATCTTGTTGTTCAATTTTGGTCATTGGGAAATTCATCTTTATAATTCAATACAGGTCAGATCTTTCCTTTTAGATCTAGAGAAATCAATTTAGATACCTGATTGACATAGGTAAGATCTTGTTGTTCAATTTTGGTCATTGGGAAATTCATATCTATTTGATTCCCTCTTAATCGATTTGAATTTCTAGCAAGACGTAATTCCAAAGGTGGGCCTAACATCAAGGGTGTCAAGGAGAATTGACCATGGTACTTAACAATGAGACTCGACCAATTGAACTAACCCTTGGAGCTCTAAATATATAATGAAATTGGTCTTACTATACCTGGAATTATATATATAAGTGTTACATTGTATATAAATGTAATTTTCTCTCTTCGTAGCTAGGTTCCTCCAAATTTTCTGTTTTGATTATGCTTGAATTTGAGGTTTTTCATTGGTTGTTAGTTAACAGTTCTATTCTAGTATAATAGTATTGCTATACTTTATATCATTATGTTTTTTTTCTATTTTTGTTATATTGTATTTGTATGCATCCTAGTGTTTACACTTTTATCTTATAATTTAAAATTATGGGAAATAAAGTCTTTCATCACAATATTCGTTTCCAAATGAATATATTAAAGAAGTTTACCCAATAATATTTTTCTATTTAACCATTTACCAAGTTACTAAAATCCTACCCAATATTCTGAGTATTCATTTGATTATAGCTTTCTAAGATAACTTTGACTTTCATGTTTTTCACTTGCAGATTAATATTTCCATGAAAGTGTCCTAAAGAGTTACCTACGGATTTTTCAACGTTAAATATAGAAGAGGTGAAGGAATAGTTTAGGTGGATTTATGTCTCTTCTTTTTGTTTTTTTGGTAATTAGTCTTTTAAATGGAAAATTTTAGTATTTTTTTGTTAAACTTTACGTGGATTTATATCTCTTTTTTTTTTGTTATTCTTTGGTAATTAGTCTTTTAAATGGAAAATTATAGTATTTTTTTTAAAATTTTTTTTCCAATTCCATATCATTGGGGTTCTCTAGTTACGTTTCTTACTATAAGATAATTAATTTTGGATTGCATTATGGAAACTAATTTAATTGAGCATAATAACTTTCTTCTAGAATGTTGTTATATAATATCTATATAATCCAAAAAAACTATAACAAATAGAACATATTTACATTTATGAAATTCAAAACTTCTTACTCACAAACATATTATTAAAATTACAAGAAAAATCATAACAAGTACAACATATTTACATTCATGAAATTCAAAACTTCTTACTCACAAAAATTATATATAATATATATATTAAAATTACAAGAAAAACTAAAAACATATTTACATTCATGAAATTCAAAACTTCTTACTCACAGACATATATGTATTATTTAATTACAATATATAATTTATATATATTATTTAAATTACAAGAATACCACGTGGTTCTTTACTTGAAAATCCATTTCAATAATTAACTTATTTTCATCCTGCTCTAATCACATTACTAGAAACTATAAGGATATTTACGGGTTACCATAATTCACCTTTGATACGTATATCCAACCACATCACTCTACCCAAATACATATAGATATACTTTTCCTATTAGGACATCGAGATCCTAATAATTAAAGAATAGTTTTTAATTATGTGAACTTGTAATAGAATCTCTGAATTTCCCTCTTTAACCTACGACATTTTATAACAACATAATACACACGGGAAGGACTTAACTCACTTCCAAAAGCTTTATATATATATATAAAACCACGTGAGTGTATGGTATATCGGTCGGGGCGGTTGGTTTGCACACCCTCGGTTGCGTTTGATTCGGCGGAGCTGCGCATGCCACAGTGTATTGGCGTTTAAATCAATGATTTGATAGTTGTCAGTCCAATTTTGACACGTATTTGTATGTATAACAAAAGAGGGTCCGTATTGCTTCTGTAGGAAACTAGCCCCGCCCATTTTAAAAATATATATCTATATATATATATAGATATGGATGCACACTTACGTAATAACTTATATACACATGCGGAAATTGTAAAATATATGGTTGATTCTTTAATCTGTACTTTTATTCATCAAAATAATAACATTTAAATTATTATGAAATTGAAGATAAAATAAAACAAAATAATTATTTTTTAATTGTAGTTCATTGTTTGTGGATTATTTAGGAATAAAGCATCTTTCACCCAACCATGAATTATTTGGAATAGTCCTTTCTAACCGTGAATTATTTGGAATAGTTCTATTTGAGCTAAGATTTTCTTGTCTTCAGGAATCAACAAATGGTTTCATTTCTAGGTGATTTTATTTTATAGATTTTCTTCCCCGCAGATTTTAGCAGCGTACCGCTTTAACAACCTTTTTGCCTAGGCCTTTTTGTTTTAATTTTTTATAAAAAAAAAATATTTTTTCTTCCTCTTTAAACTATGACTTTCTCTCCAGTAGTGCTTTATTCTCCCCCACTTAGTATTTCTCTCCAACTAAGTGATTAACATAATCTTTCTCTCCTATTATATTATTATTTGTTTTTTTAAATCATTTTCTCCTAGGGATTTTTTGGAGACTTTTAGGGAAGGTCCATCATGTAGACCTAACCACCAATAGCTTTCCATAAGGTAGCAAAAGTTTTTCAAAAATTCTAGAGCTCTTTCCTAAATATCCCAATGTATTTATTAATTAAATAATAAAATAAAATATGTATTTATTAATTAAATAATAAATAAAATATTACATCATCACATTAGTCCCATCATGGCTTCCATAGCCATTCAATCCAATAATAGTTCGATGCCTAAAAATAGTCAATGTTTAAAAAGCATGACATAGGGGTGTTACATATTTCCCTTCCCTGAAGTAAACACCATCCTCGATGTTTTCTTAATTCCTTATTTTCTAAAGACGAAGAGGAAATGCATCCTGCATTTTTTTTTTTTTCCATAATAGTTTTTGCAGTGTTAAAGTGATTTCTATTGCATTGTGCTTTGAGCAATGGTTCAATTCCAGAGTAACTCTACCACTGTCTTCAAGTCACGCTCTTTTCTTAGCATGTTCCACACATGCTGCATAGGTGCATTACATTTTTGTTTACTCATCTTCCAAAATATTTTTAAGTGGAACCCAACAAACTATCCACATGCACTCAACAAGGTTAGAAACATCAATATAGCATCACATAATACAATAGGTCCTTTGGTACATTTATTCACGACTATACCAGTGACATGGATGTTGTTTAATGTGAAATTTAAAATGTGGAATTTCCAATTTCCTTTTATACCACCTACACAGAGACAATAAAAATCAAAGATCTGCTTGCAACATTCTCTTTTATGTTGTTATTTTGATACCATCATATCAAATATGCATCTGTCATGCATATTTAAGTGTATGATGTGAAAATTCCAACTATTGAAGGAACCCCTACTACAACAAATTTGAATCTACTTCACCTACTTGATTTTTAAATTACATGCATCAAATTATTCTTCTGAATATTGAAGAAAATTACTTCTGCAACCTACACTAATTAAATATTTGATCTCATGAAATAGAAAACAGAGCAAAGAACAAGATACATAGGACACACTTATTTTTGGACACAATAGTCCCCGAAGAAACCCAATGTGGGAAAATGGTGCAAAATTTCTAAGGGTTTCTTATTATGTAGGAGAAATATCTGAATACAAATTTAGGATGTTCATATAGCAATCCTTTACAGAGAAAAATACTGGTGGAAAATCGGAGTGAGTTTTACCTCACTTCACCTGACATAATTCCGACTTATCCAACACAAGACTAGATAACCCAAACTATTTTTGCATCGGCCCCACGTTAGCTCTCCCGGCAGTTTTGGTAGTTCCCGACAGTTCCAGCTATTCTGATAGTTCTGGATTCTGCGTGATAGGAAACTTTTCTGCTCAGTGCTAGCCATTTTGGCTCTACGTAGGGATTGTGTGGGCCCAAACTGGCCCAACATCTGCCTTTCTCGGCTACTGTGCTACCTCTCTGCAATCTCTCTCTGCCTCTATGTCAGTATTCTCTGGAAAGTCCTTTTCCTAGATTCTCACCGCCCCTCTGCTATTGAATGATCACTTGGTTCAAATTTCTCAGCTTCCTAGCCCCAGAAATCAAACTCTAGATTAATTCTCTCTCTGTGTGTGCATTTCCAAATGAACCCCAAGCCTCCATTTTATAATCTTTTTGTTGAGTCTTCAATGGCCAAGATTAAGTCTCTAATCAACGACTAAGATTAAAACATGACTTTATCCGCCTTCTAGATCATTCTCACCCATATTTTGATTAATACCCATTAATATTTTAATTTCCCTACGTTTAAACATAGGAACCCAATTATTTTAATAAAATACAATCCCGATGGAATTTCACCAAACAGTTTCTGCATTATTTATAACTCATGTGCTTTAGTCTCTCCACCAATTTTCAAGGCTAGAGAACTTCTGATGCTACCAAAAACTAACACTCCCTCTTAGTGAGGAAAGTGCTCTAGCAACAATGTCCACTTGCATGCTGCTCTCTTTCTAAAGCACCTCCTTTTTGCACTATTGTTGCCACCAACATTGTGTTGTTGTTGCTACTGTACTACTACCCATCACACTGTCACTACCACTGCTACATCTATACTACAGCTCCCTTGGTGGGTACTTTCAAGACAAAAAAACCGATAGTGTTCATGAAGGAAAATGGCATTCAGTTAGCATGGGGCCTACACGCCATTATTTGTTGCGCTAAGGTGAACATATCATCCTTATCAATTTTCAGTAACTGGACATGTCCCTGCAACTCTTTGACCTCCTTTTGCAACTTTTAATGTTTCCGTTTAGCCTTTTCAATATGAGTAATATAATCAGTAGCCACCCTTGCTGCATTCTCTCAAATCTCCTTTATCTCAATCTGATGGGCCTTCGTGGGAATTGATCCACGCTGGAAACTTAAAGTAGTGGCCCTCCATTTCTGGATCTTTTTTGCCAAAGAAACTCCTGATCTTCTTCAAGATGGAGGAGCATCTCAGTTTGTATAGATGGTGAGGTCATCTCCTTATCCAATGTATGAACTGCCATGGAAACTGTCTTGCCAAGTCCAGGGGTTGCAATTGCTTGGTCATGATTAATTTTTCGCCTTTTGCTTTCTCGTTTACGCAACTGCATCACATGTTTCCTTAGTTTAGTAATTTCTATATTTAACTGAATGTTTTCTTTGAACAACAGTCAATATCGACTTTGAATGGGGGCTTTCCTTTTTACAAGTTCCTCAACAAATTCCATCGGTCTCGGGGCTAGTACTAGTCCTTGTGGAGCAATGCCAACAAACTCATTAAATAGTTCTTGTTTTACCACGACTTCCTCCATTTTTTTGGATGCCAGTCCACATGGATCGGCATCGACACATCCTCTCATAGACTCTAGTACTGTCGAATTTCCTTCTATTTCCTCAAGAACCTGTATTAGTTTTTGTGGAATGGTACCAGTAACACTTTCTTCCTCAAATTGTGAAGAGGTCAATACTGGTTCTTGTGGAGTAGTATCGACAACAATTTCCTCCTCCTCTTGTTTTGAATTCGACACTATTTTTTGTGGAGCAGTGTTAGCCACAACCTCTTCTCCTATTTGTTTAGGAATTGATACTGGTCCTTGTGGAGTAGTATCAATGGCCACCTCTCCTTCCATCTTCTGTGAGGCTGATATTGGTTCTTGTGGAACAGTATCAATGACAACCTCCTCTTCCATTTGATCAAGAGTTGATACTGGTTCTTATGGATCAATATCAATGGCAATCTCCTATTCCATCTAATCAGGAGTTGATACTGGTTCTTGTGGAGCAATATCAATGACGACCTCCTCTTCCATATGATCAAGAGTTGATACTGGGTCTTGAGGAGAAGTATCAACAATGAATTCTTCTATTTGTTCCAAAAATGATACTGGTTCTTGTGGAGAAGTATCAACAAAAACCCTTTCTTCCATTTGTTCAGATGCTGATAGTGGTTCTTGTGGGACAGTATTAGTCACAACTCCTTCCTCCATTTGCTCCGATGTTAACACTGGTTCTTATAGAACAACATTGACAAAAATCTCTTCTTCCAATTGTTTAGGGGTTGACACTGGTTCTTATGGGACAATATCAGCCACAAATTCTTTCTCTAATTGCTCCAATGTCGATACTAGTTCTTATGGAATAACATTGGCAACAACCCCTTCTTCCACTTATTTTGATGTTGATACATGTTCCTACGATGCAATATCAATATCATATTCCTCTTCTTCTACAACCACTCCTATAAACTTCAATTTCAGAGGAAATATTCTTTCTCTCACTGCGTGGGTAGGAGAACAAAATTTCCTTTCTCCTCTTGGCAGGGAGGCCATAAGTGGAGAACGAGGAGTAATAAATTCAGTTTCCATCCTACTAACATCCTCTGTTTTAGTTTCCTGAGTTTCCCCATTATTCCCTAAATCAAATTTTTGGTCGACCATTTCTTCATCTCCTTTTTCCTCTACCTCCTCCAGAATTTTCTCCATTACTTCCTCTTCAGGCAATTCTTCTTCCTACCTTACATGCATTACTTCTTCTTCTGATAACTCAACCAATTGTTGCGAAGTCATGGGAGTTTGTAACAAGACGTGAATTACCAATAACTTGACGAGCCCATGATTTGTAAGGAAGACTAATGCCTGGCGCGAGCGGCAGGAAGACTAGGCCATCAATTGCAGTTTATTCAAAAGGAAGAACGAAACATTTATAGTATGCACCTGGCGAAATTAGAGATAGGCTAAGAGTTTAAAATGATATTTAAAGAGGGTAGAGAACCGAAATTCACAGGTGATATACCTCATTAAGAAGTATGAAACCTCTTCCCAAGGTTGTGGCAACGATTTCCAGTCATAACCATTCCATTTTTGCATCACATTCTCCCCTGATTGTAGGAATAGCTCTAGTAATGATGACATGGGCACTCTTCTGGTAAACCATTTTTTTCCATCTTGTGTCAACCCACTGACAGTCAAAATAACCTCCTCAATTACATGAATTTCTAGTCCACGGACACTGGAGTGATTCCCTTCTAGATTCAATGCAAACTTAATTGTCACCCCCCCATCAAACCCCTATAACCTTTCAAAGTAAATATGCCACCCCACATTCTGGAAGTTCTGCCATACTTCTAGTTGATGCCTAACCTGCTATGTGCTTTTCGGTTCATGTCTAATGGCCTGGCCACCTATTTTCCTATTATTTACTCTCTAGCAACACTCAGAGCAACAACAAGCCATTAAGGGGGCAGTTAGCCGATAAAATTTGCGGTAACAAGAGTGACAATGAAGTGAATTGGGTGAGAGTTATGGTAAATTCAACGGTAAATATGGTGATGATTATAGTAATTATTCCAATACTTTGGAAATGACCGCATTTTAATGCTAGCATGTGTATTTCGTACATAATACAATTTCCAATGAACATGGATATATGTGAAGGGTACAAGTGAAGATATGATCGAAGTGGGTAATGATGGCATATTAATGGTATGATTGGGTGGTTTAAATGTAGTATGATAATAACAATAAATTGTATCATTATTATTTAATACGATAATCTCCCTACAACTAAGGTATGACCGTCCTCGGAAATAATTGGTCATGTCATAATGAAACATCAATTAAATTCACAGTCATTCAGGGACGTACCTAACGACTTATCTTAGTGGAGTGTCAGCATCGGAGTAACAACACTAGAGGAGTATCAACATCGGTGGAGTAACAACACTAGTGGAGTATCAACATCGATGGAGTAACATCATTAGTGGAGTATCATCATTGCTGAAGTATCAGCACTAGTGGAGTATCAACATTAATGAAGTAACAACACTAGTGGAGTATCAGCAAGGGAAGGGAAAAATGTGTTGTATAGGAAAAATAAAGCTGCAAATGAAGTCGCTGCAAGGGAAAAGGAGAAATGTTGTATAGGGAAAAAGAGAAGAGAGAGAGAGCTGCCACATGGAGTAGTAGCAGAACTTCAATTTTATCTTTTATTATATATTATCTATATATACATATATTATTTATTCAATGGAGGTGCAGAGGAAGAATTTTCTACACTTATGATTTTAAAACTAGAATCATCAGAAATTTGACTCACAAAAGAGTCCCTAGAGGTCAGACGGTGATACAACTTGAGGTGATGTTTGTTTGCAAGTAATGGAGTATGCACATTGTCTATTGTTATGAGTTTAATATTTCCATTGTCAAACACTGTGTCAACCTCATATGGACCCATCCATCTTGAGCAGAGATTTCCTTTAAAGTCCTTGAATCAAGAGTTATAGAGAAATGCCTAATCACCTTTTTGAAACACCTTCTTAATAAATTTATCGTGCCACCTAGTTCGCTATTGCTGGATTGTGGCAATATTTGGTACAACTACCAAACAAATTTCATCTAACTCATTAAGTTGATTTAGTCAGTGTTCCTAGGCTGCAGTAAGATCCAGACCTACTTCCAGAGCTGTTTTGAGTATTTTGACCTCAAATTCCATTGGAAATAAAGGGAATTTTCCATATACAAGCTCATATGGTGAAAAACCTGTTGTATTCTGCCATGTAGTTCTATAAACCTAGTTTTTTGCAGGAAGATTTTCAGGTCAATTCTGACGATGGTTAGCCATAGTCTTCGAGAGAATATTTTCCTATAATTTATTTTTGCTCTCGACTTGACCATTCGCCTGAGGGTGATATGGATATGTTACCTTACTTTTGATTCCATATTTCTTCATAATCACTGCTATTGAATGTGATGTAAACTGTGCCCCTCCATATGAAACTATTTCCCTAGGGGTCCCATACTAAGCAAAAATGTCTTCAAATAAAAAGTTTGAGACAACTTGTTTAGTTTCTTTTGTAATAGCTCTAGCTTCCACCGATTTCGTCATGTAGTTTGCACAAACAAGAATATGAACTTTTTGATGAGGAGGGGTAAATGGCCCAATAAAATAAATAGCCCATTTCTCAAAGGGTTCAAGGACTAGTTGTGGTTGCAGTGGCATTTCATTTGATCAAACAAGCTGACCCATCTGTTGGCAGCTGTCACACCCTCGAACATATTTTCTAGCATACCAGAATATAGAGGGCCAATACTATCCCATATGCAACACTTTATGACCGATTTGTTTATCAGCAAAGTGCCCTTTGCAAGGTTCATCGTGGGCATCTTTTAGAAAATCATAGATTTCTTCCTCGCCTACATAACGTTAGATCTACTGATCTAGTCCAGTGTAGAAGAGGTACCCTTCTATCCATGTCTAGCGGGAACTTTGTTGGATAGTCCTTCATCATTCCCTGTGTGACAAATGATGAGGTGCCTCTCCTGCAGCAATATAGTTAGCAACATCTGCATCCTAAGGAGTGTAAGTAGAAATTGCAAAAAGATGTTCATCAGGAAAACTATCTTCTATAGGTGTATCTTCATCATTAATATTTAGCCTAGACAAGAAATCTGCTACCACATTATCCTTTCCTAATTTTTCGACAATAGTGATATCAAATTCTTGTAACAATAATAACCATCTTGTAATTCGTCAAGGAGTTATCGGTTTGTTCATCAGATACCTGATGACTGAATGATCTGTGTGCACAAGGGTGGAGTACCCTGTAATATAATGCCAAAGTTTGTTAACAACATAAATGACAACCAAAAATTCCTTCTTCATTACCATATAATTAAGTTTAGCAGGAGTTAATTCTTGCCGACGTAGTAGATTTCATACGGTTTCTTGCCTTCCTGTTTTCCCAGAACTACTCCAACTGATGTATGGGAGGCATTGGTAGAAATATGGAATGGGAGTTTCCAATTGGACCATGCAATACATAGAGTAATTCCTTGATCTGTGAAAAGGCCACTTCACAAGCATCAGTCCATACAAATTTTGCATCCTTAGACAGTAGTTGGAAGAGAGGAAATGCTACTTTAGAAATTTTTTCTATGAAGCGTCGATAATACCTAGCATAACCAATAAAGCTACGTACCACTGTTTGTATCTTTGGAGTGGGAAAATTTAAATTACCTCGATCTTCGCAGGATCGACCCGTATTCCTGTAGCTGAAAGTACATGTCTCAGTACGATCCCTTCTTCCATCATCATATGACAGTTTTCTGTGCTAAGAGAAACATGCGTCTGTTTACAATATTTAAGTAGTTTTTGTAAATTTTCCAAACCATTTTAAAAAGAATTACCATATGGAGTAAAATCATCCATATAGATTTCAACACTATCATTAATCAAATCAGAAAAGATTCCCAATATTTCCCTTTGGAAAGTAGCAGGTGTATTACAAAGTCCAAATGCGAGGACCCAGTATGCAAAATTTCCCCAAGGGCAGGTAAAAGTGGTATTATCCTGATCCTCAAGAGCTATTTGGATTTGATTATACCCACTAAATCCATCCATTCAAAAAATAATTTCTTCCCAGCTAGTGTTTCAAGAACCTGGTCGATGAAAGGTAAGGGAAAGTGATCTTTTTGGGTTTCTTTATTTAGCTCCCTATAATCAAAACAGATCCTCCACCTATTGTTCTTCTTTGGAACAATGACTAATGGGGATACCCATTCACTGTCAGAGATTGGATAAATAAATCCAACATCCAATACCTTTTCGAGTTCTTCCTTCACAATGTTTTTCAAAGCAGGGTTCATTCTTCTTTGAGGTTGGTTAATAGGTCGACATTCCTCTCTTATATATATATGATGGGTGCATAAATCGAGGCGAATCCCTTTCATATCCATGTATTTCCAAACAAAGGCCTCCTCATTCCGAAGAATTTTTAGCAATTGTTCAGTTTGGGAGGGTGATAGATTGTGATTGATGTTCAATGTTTTCCATACTTCAATTATTTTTTCAGAAAACACTATTAAAAATTTACAATACAAGTTATTTATCACCATGTATGAACATTAGAGAAATAGAATTAAAAATAAAAATGTTAAAACTTATATTGTTGAAACCTGACTGTATATTATTGTGCATTACATTTATAAAAATGTGTGTTTCAAAAATCATAATTGACTAAATATCTATCACTTTGATTCATTAACCTTTGTTGATTGCAACTATAAAAATATTAACATAGTTTTAAAATCAATATTAATGTTGTTTGGGTTTTAGGTTATAATAGTCATTTTTTTTACTAATTAAGTTATAATAATTAAGCATATTCTCGTCATCACCACTAAATCAATGGATGGAATTCACACCACTAAGTTACTTGGATATCTAAATCACATGTTTAAACCATATTTAAATTATATTTTTACAAAACATGATTAAAAACCTATTGCACAAGTGACTTTGATTTCTTGTGGTTTAAAATGCATTTTTGAATGGATAAATGGATTTAACACCCTAAAAAACCCTTAGAATGCCACCTCACATATTTACTGACTTTCACCAGTCTGCTGGGGTAAAAATGAGCAAAGGGCTACTATAACATGACTCAACCTCCTAAGTACAGTTGAAAAAGTGGAATCGACAACTTGAAACTTTATTGACTTCCCTCAGGTACCATAGAACTCCCAAGAGATAAACAACCACTCTAGGTGCCCAAAGCCTGAGTTAACTTTCTTTATGAGTGATCTAGATTAACCATTGCTTGCATAACAAGTCAATCCAATGATTATAACCCTCTAGTCTCATGGAAAACCCTACCTCCCAACCACTGCATTCTAAATTGCTCGGTTCTGTACATGAAATTCTGAGATCTGAGCCACTTTTTCAGGGCTAGGATCTAGACATTTGCCAAGAACTTGATGAAACTTTATAGAACAAAAAATGACACAAAGACAAATCCTTTGACATAAAACTTGGACAATGATTTGACATAACCAGATCTACCCATGACAATCATTTCATCAAACACATAGTGAACATGTAATCTACAAGTGGTGAATGCATATATGAACATAGAGATATGATACTTATATGAGAGTCATCAAGAATGTCTAAATCCCTCTCACAATAGATGCAATAACATCTATTATGTCATGCATTCAATAACCATTCATTTATCTATCAAACATGACAAGAGCCATAACTTGAATATGTCATAAAACCATGCTTATAACCAACATATAAACATGATAATAACAATGACAGAAAAACCATTAAAGCCGCATTTTAATAAGTATAATTAATCATGAAATACAAGAGGAACTTATCTCTTATTAACATATGAAAAGGGCTACCAAGTCATGGACTTCCATGTACCACCCGACCATAGATTGGGCTGAGCCAAATATTTCTTTAAGCCAATCACCCCTGTGCCATATTCCAAGCATGAATGTGGGATATCAGGGAATAAACTAATCCATAATCAGCCAAGAGAATTCAGAGGTTAAACCACCTCCACCCTGACCCTACCGTGATCTCATCTAAACTGGTCTTGATATCACAAAACCAAATCGAGCTCAGATGCCTCAATATTCCTTCACCATCCCTTGAGGAATTTTCCTATCTCCACCTACTTGTTGAGGGCTTCCTAGAGGAAACCATCTCTACTTCCAACCCTTGCGATTTTACTGATACCAACTTACCTGGATCGAGAACCTTCCAGAAATCCAAATCTCAACCAAGAATGAGTCTCATCACACCATGGCTATCTAGAAATGGAAAGGAAAAGTTGAAATCATTATCAACCCAAAAAAACCCATGCCAGTGATAGAAAATGAACAAAACACACACATGCATGTATCATGCATGCCAAAACTAGCTAGGAAATCATACATGCAACCTGTTACCTGCAAGTATTCCAGATGATGCTGCTTGATCCGACTCTTCGTTTCTTGATCCTTTCTTTCCTTTTCTTTTCTTGTCATTCCTTTGCTTGCTTTCCTTCCTTCTCTTCTTGGTGCGCTTCTCCTCTCTGAAACCAATTCCAAAACTGAATTGACAATTTTCCTGTTTCCACCTACTTGTTGAGGGCTTCCTAGATGTTGGGTTGTGTTATATTCTTTCCACGACTAACCTACATAGTGAACTTGGGGGGTTAGAGGGGGGGCTCCCTTTGTTGCGCCGATTGCGCAGCGGGGGGGGTCAGAGGG